>VDFB02277380.1:0-68009 GCA_007258455.2 Sequoia sempervirens
AACAGAGCTTCATACTCTACCATATTGTTGGTGTTTGCAAATTCTAACTTATAAGAAAAAGGAAAATTTTCACCTAAAGGGGAAATGAGTACCACACCTACTCCTGACCCAGAATTGGAACAACTTCCATCAAATTCCATTTTCTAGAGTTTTGATGATGTGTCCAAACCAATAGTGTTAGTATCTCTATCACCATCAAAGAAAAACATGTAGTTCCCAAATTCAAACTCCTCAAAAAAAATTTGTGATTTGGGGTCTACTAACAATAACATTGGTAAGCTCATCTAGAGTAATGTAGAAATATCCTCCTCTATCATCATCACAGTCATATTCAAGGTATCTAATTGTAGATTCTCCATACTAATTAGAAGAATTTACTTTCTCAATAACATCTATGATGACTTATTTTATGGTAGTCATATACATATATCTATTCATTTTAGGGCACTCTGACCCATCATGGGTGAAGGTGAGGTGAAAATGACACATATTCTTCTTATTGTTTCCAAGAGGGGCTTCTATTGCTAGCCTTTGCTGAGTTGGAGGGAGAGGAAGAGTTTTATTGCCAAGTTAGAACTTTTTCTTCCTCGATATATCTTGATAAGGCTAGGTGCTTTTAGCCAACTATCTCTTGAAATCAATGATATCATTTTCCAACCTCTAGATCATAGGATCTAAAGAAGTAGATGTTGATGATTTGTTTGATTGTATTTCTCTCTTCCAGTTAACAACTATAATAAATTTGTATTCTAACTCAATGGCCAATGTTTGTGCAGCTTCAATAGTAGCTACAAGTCCTCTCTTTAAGACTAGATTGATATCTGGGTGTTGTGCATTAATGAAGAAGAATTTTGGAATCTCTTCTAATGGTATTTTTGTAGCATCAATCTAGTTTATTAGTCTGTTAAATTTGGCTAAAAATTCTCTCATTGGCTCACTTGCTTCCTTCGTCATTTGTGTAACCTATGGTATTAGGGAGAGATCGTCATCAATGCTTTTGAATCTATTTTCAAATTTAGTTTTCATAGTAGCCCAATTATTAATTGAACCACGTGGTAATTGATAGAACCATTCTATCATAGCATCCACAAGAGATTTTGTAAATAACCTAACTTCCACATCTTCATATTGTACTCCAAGCACACCACAAGTAGTAGAGAAAGTGTCAATATGTTCTTCTGGTGAGATATTTCCATCACCCCTAAACTTAGGTGAATTTTTATGGGAACCCTTAGGTAAATCATGTGTATTAGCCCTAGACTCAATGGACCAATAGTAGCTCCCCAAGGACTAGGTGGTGGATTAGCCATATTGCAAGGAAATTTTAAAACTACGGGAATGACAATTCCATGCAATACAAAAGCTTGGAAAGGAGAGAAATCTGGGGTGCTCTAGTTGGAGAAGTAGGTCTACTCCTAGCTTTAAATCCCCTTCTAGGATGAGCAATATAGGGAAAATTGTTCTTTTATAAAGATTCAAAGAATGGATCTAAAATACCCTTACTTCTCTCACCTTTGGTAAAACCTTCAAGAATCTAGGATGAAATTTAAAATGTTTGATATAACCCAGATAAGGTAACCCAATTATAATTTGTGCTCATTTCCTCAGCTAAGTCACCAAAAATCTATTGGAAAATAGATTGGGAACCTTGAGGTTTCACTCTAATGATATTAACTCTTTTCCCAAAAGGTGTGATTATTCCCAATAGCTCTGGATAACAACTCCCTTTAAGAAATAAATCACCCTCTGAATTGAAGAGGTACAACTCCCTATTATGATATTCAAATAATTAGAAGTAAATTATGAAATAAAATTGTTGTGTTCTTTTGACCAGAAAGCAGTAAAGGCTAAAACCCAACACCTAAAAAATTCCTAGTATTAGACACAATAAAGAAACACTACAAACACTAGCGCAAAAACTACCTCATATAAGACAATCTAATAATCATGTATCAACCCAATATCATCTAAAAAATGAAACCAATTATAGAGATAAGTACATAAATTTTTGCATAGGAATAAGCATAAACATATGAGAAAACTTAAACACACAGATCTAAGAATCATAGATTATCTCCATAAACTAGATGCACACAAATGACTAGTGATTTCAAATTGCAGAATTATACTCAAAGTATGTGATATCAAGTCTTTCCAAAAACTAACTAGGGAGTTCATTTGGTTCCAAATACAAATATAAATAAGAAGATGAGTAACCACTTATTTCACCTATAACTACGCAAAAATGATTTTTTTAAATAGAGATCAAAAATTAAGATAACAACTAAAAGGTCAAGGCAATGGTGCTTCACTCTTAGATTATGTTGATGGGGTGAGTATTTTTCACAAATATTGGAAAGCATTAGCAACATGTGGTTGTTATTTGTGTCGAGGAATAGTAATATTCCCCATTCATAACTTACATGCCATTTGATTGTCATGAGCAACTTTAATTATTTGGTCATATGTCCCTACCAATCTAGTTGTTTGAAACAGGACTAGATCTATCCTGCTAAATTTTCTCAAACTCTCGGCATTGAAACATTGGCAGGTGAAGATCCCATTAATTATATTTTTAAAGTTTTCCCTTAAGAATCCAACATCTTCATTACTACCACCTCCTTCCTAGCTAGGTTGCAAACCAAGTGCAGTGAGATTCTTATGAACTTCTCCTAAGATTGTATTGATTTTATTTAACATCTTTTTAAGTTCCTGTAAACCCTACTTTGCAACCTTGATTTTCCATTCCACACTTTTATTCCAAATCACGCAATGACCATCAACAACATTGGGAATAATTTTCTCATTAGCTATTCTCTCCATTCCCATACTCAACATTGCTATGATTTTCATTTATGTAGTCCATAATGCTTCTTCTTTCTCAGCAATGGTAATATCTTTTTCAATTTTAGTTTTCAAAACATATGCTTTCTAATGAATCCTCAACAATTCTGATATGATTTCATTACCTCTTTTTACTATGTCATTGCTCCATTCTTCTATGGATTTTTTTAACTGTTTAAAACTTTACATTTTACTTATTGCCTCCTTTCTCATCATTGATATTGGATCAAAGGGAGATTTAGCTTGACATTGGTTGGGGAGTAAAATCAAAGACTGATTTCAAGCATTTAGTTAAGACCTTGAATTTATTTTTCAATTCATCTTTTCTCTTCTTATCCTTATTAGTTCGCTCAACCAACCTTGCTATTGATACCTGCAAATTATGCACATCTCCATCTCCTGTGGAAGGCCCCAAGTTTATCTTGGAAAAATCAAAATCACTTGTAGTTGCTTGGTTGACCTCTTTTGTGCAATGGGGCAGGAAACCTCCAAACACAAATTCCCTATTATTTTATATTCTATCAATCTAGAGGTAGTCTTCAATTAGACTTAGGAGTCCTCTAGAGCAACTAACCCACCATATCTTGTTTTGGGAGGTCTAATTGTATTACTGTTATTTTCATTGATAATGTATTCTCCAACCAAGCCAAGGTTGAAGGAATAGTAACAACCTTAGAACTAGATGAATCAAACAAGGTTCTCTTTATTGGAGGGGTGATAATTTTCACATCCTCTAGTGAAGGTAGAGTGGGCCCAATTCACCAAGTCCCATTCACTTATGTGATAGGAGATGACCAACGAGATGAGAAGGTACTGATTGAAATGCTACCTAATTCATCTTCTCCCTCAAGAACCCCTTTATCTTTATCAAATTGGGATAGATCGAGAATATCTTCTCCACAAGTATATTTGAAAAAATTCTTCTTACGAGGCTCATCATAATTGCCACCTTGAGCTCCTGATGACATTTCATGTGAATCTAACCCTAAAGTCCCTTAGATTATAGGGGGTTAGCTACTTCCACCTACAGGTTGAGTATCATGTGACCTAGTTTGAGGTCATGACTGCTCTATTTTATTTTTAGCAACCCACTCCTCCATCTTGTTGAAAGTATGAATGAGTATGGTGGTGTTGTCATTAATGTTGTCATTGATGTCAACACAATATAGGTTGTTGTAGAGAAAGGAAACAAGTGACTACAGGTGGTGCATGTATAGTTGAGATACTATAGAGATTTTGTGAGTACATGGAGCTATCTTTATGGTGTTGCAGGTGTGCTGATATGATGAATTACCAAGTGATTTTGAGAAAATTAATAAATAGTGAAATCAAAATTGTATGTGTGTTCAGAATATGCTCAGGTATGTGCTCCACATTTCTTCTGTGTTGATCCTATGCTTGTACAGATCTAAATTGTTGCTTATGGGTATCCTTGGGTGATATATCCTGGATTATAGCTTCTGGTTTGATGAAGAGTGAAATTTGTGCTCATCAGTGTGTGAACTGGTCTGGCAGAGTTATTTGTCTGTGGACTAGGAGAAATGTATCTTCTCTGCAATCCTCCACTGGTTTGTTTCAAGTCTTGTGGATCTGGAAGAATGCTTGTAATTGTTTTATTTGTGTTCTATCAAAGGTGTTCGTGGTTTGGTGCTCTGAAAGACTAGTTTCAGTGTTTCTATTTTTCTACACAATCTAGATGGACTGATGGAAAGTGTTTTGAGTATGAAGATGGTTATAGTAGTTGCAGATGAATTTGAAGGAATCTAAGATGTGTTCTAGTGTATGGTAAAGTGTGTTATGTGGTTTTCATGTTATCTTCTTGTTGTGAAAGCATGTACTTCAAAGTTCATTGGTGTTTTCATTAGGTTTGGCCAACCTAGTGTTTACATGCCATGCAAAGGATAAGTATCAATTAAGGAAGCAAGTTATTGATCTGAGATGTTGTTTTGAGTCTTGGTTAAGTGTTGGTTTGGTTTGCTCTCATTCTCTTCAACAACAAGAATGTTGAGTTTCCAAACTAATTTGAATTTGTAAAATGAACCATGTGTATCCGACCTTGGAGAAAGTTTCTAAGGTTGAAGATGGTATAAATATAAGGAAAGATGTTCAGGATTGTATGCCACAAGTGTGAGAAGGAAGATAGATGTGATAAATTACGTGGCAGTGAGTTGAGGTAGTGAGAACTTTAATGTGTTAAACTCCTGAAAGTAGTGAGCTGATGGTGTCTGTAATTCTCTAATTAAGGCTGCAGATGTGTGAAATTTGTTATGGTGGATCTTTTGTTGCATTGAGATAGTGTTCTTTTTGTAACATTCTTATTTCTATCTTTCTTTATTTGTAGGTAATGAGCCTCCTATCTAGACAGTGAGTCCTATCTTGGGTAGTGAGCCCTTTGGAAGTGAGCCTCTTTGTAAACAGTTTTGTAATTACTCTTATATTGTGAGTTAATCCTCATCGTGGTTTTTCCCTTATTGGGTTTTCCACATAAATCTAGTGTTTCTTGTGTTGGTATTGCTTTCTATTATTTTCACTTCACGCTCAAACTTAATAACAGATTAAAGTGGATGTGGAGATAATATTTTTTTAAGATTTGTGTGATTGGTAACAATTGATTCATGCCCCCTCTCATTTGTCTTGTGCATTTCAACAATTAGTATCAGAGATTTGGTTCCTTAGAGAAGAGCTTAATCGCTTGAGGTATATTTGATGGCACACAAATTGACAATCCTTGTGTTTGATGGTTCTAACTACAATTTTTGGAAAGTTGGGATGAGAGGTTACCTGATCTCTCTTGGTTACAAGACTTGGAAAGTTGTTGAGAAAAAATATTTTGAGCTGGCAAGTGGTCCTTCTTCTGTAGATGAGATTTTTTCCTATGAATAAAATGAAAAATCAAGGTATGCAATCTATAGTGCTTTATCTAAGAATGAAATGACAAAAGTTATTTCATTGGGAATTGCTTATGAAGTTTGGTAAAAGTTGAAAGATATATATGAAGGAAATGACAGAGTCAAATTGTCAAAGAAGTTAACAACTAAGCATAGATATGAGAACTTGAAAATAGAAGAAGGTGAAGACATTACAAGCTACTTTCAGAGGGTTGATATTGCAGTAAATAAAATCAAAAATCAAGGTGGTAATTTGACAGATGAAGATGTAATGGAGAATATTCTGATGACCCTAACCGAGAGTTGCAGTGATAAGGTCTCAGCCATTGAAATGAGGAAATTTGGAAAAGAAAAGGACAAAACAAAAACAACCTTCAAAGCCTCTAAGATAGAAGATGATCTAGATGTTGATAGTTCATAGGAGTTGGAAGCAACTTTTACAATGAAGTTGAAGAAAGGCACCAACAAGTACAAAGGTATGTTATCTTTTAAATGTTTCAGTTGTGAAAATATTGGCCACTATACTTCAAGATGTCCAAATAGAGCTATACACAAGAAGAGCAGAGACAATAAAGACAAAAAGGACAAAAAGTGCAAGATATTGTATTATGTTAGAGAAGATGTTGGAATATTTGATGATGAATCTGATATTGAGGGTGATAATGGTGAATGCTTGTTTCTAGCCTTAGAGAATAAATCAATGTCTACTAACCATGGAAGATGTGCAAGGGAATGTGGTTTAGAAAACAAGAAGGAAGAGATGGAAGGTACTCTAGTTACTACTTTTCATGCTAGACAAGGTGAAGACTATTGGGTAATTGACAATGGTTGCTCAAATCACATGACCATAGACAAAAGTAAGTTCACTAAATTTGAAAAGTATGATGGAGGATTAGTAATGTTTGGAGATTATTTTGGTGCAAATATTGTTGGAAAAGGAATAATTAGTTTTGATGGAAAACACAATATTGATGATGTATATTATGTTAATGGCTTAAGGCATAATCTCCTAAGTGTTGGAAAAATGTGTAGCAAAGGAGTTAAGCTTGTGTTTCAAGATAATAATTGTGAGATCAGAAAAGGTTCTAGAACCATGGTAGCTATAGGTAGAAGAACATATGGAAACATTTATCAACTTAAGGGTGCTAATGGTCAATGTTTTTTGTCTCAAGTTAATGAAAGTTGGCTATGGCACCAGAGGATGGGACATGTAAACTTTGACAACCTAATCAAGATTAGTTCAAGAGAAGTTAGGGATTTTCCTAAAATCACAAAGCCTACCAATACTGATTGCAGAAGATTTCAATTGGGAAAACATACAAGATGCAGCTTGCAAGGAAAAGAACAATCAACTATCAAAATGCTAGAATTGATTCATATAGACCTCTGTGGTCCCACAAGAATAGGAAGTCTTAATGGTGAAAAGTATTTTATGCTTCTAATTGATGATTATTCTAGAATGACATGGGTTACTTTTCTTAGGGAGAAAGCTCAAGCTCTAGATAGATTCAAGGTGTTCAAAGCTATGGTAGAGAATGAAGTGAATCTAAATATCAAATGTTTAAGGTCTGAAAAAGGTGGATAATTCACCTCGAATGAGTTTAATATGTTTTGTGAAGAGCATGGTATAAAGAGGCATCTTTTTGCTCCTATAACTCCTTAGTAGAATGGAGTTGTTGAGAGGAAGAATCAGATTTTTTAAGAGGCTACAATTATAATGATGAAAGATGAAAATTTACCTAAAGTATACTGGAGAGAAGCAATTCACACTATTGTTTATATTCTTAACGGAATTCAAATCAAAGGTAATAGGACAAAGACCCCTTATGAACTATGGCATGGAAAATTTCCTATTGTTAAGTACTTTAAGGTGTTTGGAATCAAATGTTATATTAAAAGAGATGATGAGAACCTTGGAAATTTTGATGCTATATGTGATGAAGTTATTTTCCTTGGATATTCAACCAATAGCAAAGCATATAGATGCTTAAATAAAAGATTGAGAAAGATTGTTGAAAGTGCAAATGTAAAAGTTGATGAAGATATGCATAGATCAATTGAAATAAGTGAAGTTGAACTAGATGAACCTATCTGTAGGAAAGTACAAGAAGAGAATAAGGAAGAAGAAGAAGCTCCAGAACCTAATCCTAAGACTCCAAAATATGTACAGAAAAATCATCCAAAAGAACAGATAATTGGAGACAAAAGTGAAGGTGTAAAGACAAGAAACAAAGTGGTAGTAGTTGATGTAAATTTATTTTTACTTTCCAAGATAGAACCTAAAATAGTGTGTGAAGCATTCAAAGATGAAAATTGGGTTAGAGAAATGAAAGAGGAGTTACAATAGATAGAGAAAAATTAGACATGGGAATTGGTTCCTAGACCTATAAACAAGAACATAATTGGTACAAAGTGGGCATGCGGGAATAAGCTTAATGATAATGGTGAAGTAGTAAGAAACAAAGCAAGGATTATGTGCAAAGGTTATTCACAGGTTGAAGGAATAGACTTTGGGGAGAAATTTTCCCTGGTGGCAATAATGGAGGCTATTTGGATGTTTTTCGCATTTTTTTCTCACAAAGATTTCAAGGTATACCAGATGGATGTTAAGTCTGCATTCCTAAATGGAGAATTGGAAGAAGAGGTCTAAATGGAACAACTAGAGGGATTTTAGTTATCAGATCAATGGGACATGGTCTATAAGTTGAAAAAGGCATTGTATGGACTTAAATAGGCTCCCAGAGCATGGTATGCAAGGTTGGATAGGTAATTCACTCAGCAAAGGTTCAACAAAAGCTCTGCAGATAGTACTCTCTATTTCAAGGTTAAAGGAAACAAAATATTGCTAGTGGTTGTGTATGTTGATAATATTATCTTTGGAGGAAATGAGGGTATGTGCAAGAAATTTGTAGAGGAGATGGAAAAATAGTTTGAAATGTCTATGATTGGTGAGTTGAACTTATTTCTTGGACTTCAAGTGAATCAAACTAATAAGGGAATATTCATTTCACAATCAAAATATGTTAAAGAATTGCTGAAGAATTTTGGAATGGATGACTCCAAACCGGTCAGTACCCCTATGGTGACTGGATGCAAACTGAGTAAGGATGATGAATCTCCTAAAGTTAATCATAGCATGTATAGATCTATGATTGGTGGACTTTTATATCTTACTTCTACTAGACCGGATATCATACATGTAGTCTGTTTGGTTGCCATATTTCAAGCAAAACCCAAAGAAACACATGTTACAACTATGAAAAATATATTCAAATATCTAAAAGGGACTCAAAATTATGGTTTGTGGTATCCTAAGGATACTGATTTCACTTTGAGTGCTTACACTAATGTAGATTGGGATAGTTGTGTAGATGATCAGAAGAATACAAGTGGTGGTGCATTTTTTCTTAGATGCAGCTTGGTTTCATGGCTAAGCAAGAAACAAGATTTAGTTTCTTTATCCACTACAAAAGTTGAGTACATTGCAACATCTTGCTACACACAGGTACTATGGATGAAGCAAACATTGAAGGACATAGGAGTGATGGGCGATGAGCCTATCCCTATCATCTATGATAATACAAGTGCAATAAATATTTCAAAGAGTCTGGTAATACATTATAGGACAAAGTATATATCTATTAGATATCATTTCTTGAGGGAGAAGGTATTGAAGAATGAAGTCAGGCTAGAATATGTGCCTACAAAGGATTGGATTGCTGATATATTTACTAAGGCTCTTCCTAAGTATACCTTTGAGTATATAAGGGAGAAGTTGGGGGTTATTTCCCCTCCTTTGAACTAGGTGAACATAGTGGTGCACTAGTCCAGTGGATCTACAAATTCAACAATTGTTTGGACTGATGACTGTGGTCTACTCCTCAGGGGGAGTAGGAAGTATCACTTTTGTAGAATGAGGTGTGTCTTATCATGGGTGCACTCTTAAGGGGGAGTGATCAGAATTATGTAAAAACTTTTTGTTCTTTTCCATTGATGTCAAGGGGGAGAGAGATTCATGCGTTGCCATCAATGACAAAGGGGGAGATTATTGCAAGTATGAATGAGTATCGTGGTTTTGTCATTAATGTTGACACTGATGTCAACATAGTATAGGTTGTTGCAGAGAAAGGAAATAAGTGATTTTAGGTAGTGCATGTATAGTTGAGATACTATAGACATGTTGTGAGTACATGGAGCTATCTTTATGATGTTGGAGGTGTGCTGATATGATGAGTTACAAAGTGCTTTTGAAAAAATTAATAAATAGTTAAGTCATAATTGTGTGTGTGTTAAGAATGTGCTATGGTATGTACTCCACATTTATTTTGTTTTGATCCTATGCTTGTGTGGATCTGAAGTGTTGTCTACAGTCATCCTTGGGTGATATATCCTAGATTATAGCTTATGGTTTGATGAAGAGTGAAAGTTGTGTTTATCGGTGTGTGAACTGGTTTGACAGAGTTGTTTGTCTGTGGAATGGGAGAAATATATTTATTCTTTAGTCCTTTGTTGGTTTGTTTCAGGTCTTGTAGATTTGTAAGAAGGCTTTTAATGGTGTTATATATGCTCCATCAAAGGTGTTTGTGGTTTGGTGCTCGAGAAGACTAGTTTCAGAGTTTCTTTATGTGTTTGCACAGTCTGGATGGACTGATGGAAAGTATTATGAGTATGAAGGTGGTTGCAGTAGTTGCAGATGAATTTGAAGGAATCTCATATATTTTCTAGTGTATGGTGAAGTGTGTTATGTGGTCCACATGTTATCTTCTTGTTGTGGATGTTTGTACTTCAAATTTCATTGGTGTTTTCATTAGGTTTGACCGACCTAGTGTTTACACGTCATGTGAAGGATAAGTATCAATTAAGGAAGTGTGTGATTGATCTAAGATGTTGTTTTGAGTCTTTTTTAAGTGTTGGTTTGGTATTCTCTCATTCTCTTCCACCGCGAGAATGTTGAGTTACCAACCTAATTTGAATTTGTAAAATGAAGCGTGTGTAGCAAACCTTGGAGAAATTTTCTAAGGTTGAAGATGGTATAAATACAAGGAAAGATGTTAAGGATTGTATACCACAAGTGTGAGGAGCAAGATAAATGTGAGAAATTGTGTGAAAGTGAGTTGAGGTAGTGAGAACTATAATGTGTTAGACTCCTAAAATTAGTGAGTTGATGGTGTCTGCAATTTTCTGATCAAGGTTGTAGATGTGTGCAAGTTGTTGTGGTGGATCTTCTATTGCATTGAGATAGTGTTCTCTGTGTAACATTCTTATGTCTATATTTTTGTATTTGTAGGCATTGAACCTCCTATCTAGACAGTGAGTCCTATCTTAGGTAGTGAACCCTTTGGTAGTGAGCTTCTTTGTAAATTATTTTGTAATTACTCTTATATTGTGAGTTAATCCTCATCGTGGTTTTTCCCTTATTGAGTTTTCCATGTAAATATGGTGTTTCTTGTGTTGATATTGCTTTCTGTTATTTGCACTTCATTCTCATACTTAATAATAGATTAAAGTGGATGTGGAACTAACAATTTTTTGAGATTTGTGTGATTGGTGACAACTGATTCACCCCCCCTCTCAATTGTCTTGTGCATTTCAACAAATCCTTTATAGAACATCTATAGTTTTCACCTCTATTGTTTCAATTTATTTATTACTCCAATCTATGATAGCAATGGGTTGAGGAGATATATGTTTTGTGAAGATTGGATCCAAAAAATATGATCCATTATTGACAATGCCTTGAACATCCCATTCTAAACTAAATGTAATTATTTGGGTAAAAGTACAAAGTTTTTTTACACTTTATAAAGGAAATAACCAACACCAATCCAACTTTTAAACTTGAATCACTAAAATGTGGCATATATGTTTTGAATTTTGTAATGATGTAAACTAATAAAATGTGTAATTTTTAGTATATTTTATGTTTGTATTTTTTTGAAAAAATTAAAAATATATTTGAATATAGTTTTTTATAAATTTACACTACAATTTTGTTGCTAATAACTTGCTAAAAAATGAAGTTGCATGAGACGTCAATCTTTATACATTAAATTTTATTATTTTTCCTTAAAAAATTCTCTTTATAACTTTAAACTTTATTGCATGGATTTTTTTTTTCAATTTTGATAAATATATATATGTAAACCCTGAAAAATGTCCTAATCGATATCATACACTCGAAATAGATTTACTAACATCATTTTCTCTTTAATCCATCCTCTTTTCACTTAATTGATTAAACTAGCCTAGCTATTTAATTAATTGCATCATTCTCATCCATTAACCTAATTAATTTAATTGGGTTAATTCATCCCTTTTCATGCTAACATTTCATCTCATTAAATTAAATACATCAAAATATTTAATTTAATTCCCTAAGTCATCTTATTTAATTATATAACCCTAAGTTATTTAATTAAATATCATTCCATATCTCCCCCATTTATTAAATCATTTAATTTATTGAATATCACTTTAATTCCTCCAAATCCCCTAGTTGCATGATTAAACCTTGTTTAATTAGAAACTAAACTAACTTTCCTCTAAGCAAAGGGAATATTCCCACAGAATATTCATTATCCCCTTTTTGCACAATTAAAACTTGTTTTAATTTACAAAATTTCATTTTTCCTTACCCATGAGAATATTCTTATTCCTTCATCATTTGAAAAAGGGATATTTTCACTTGGATTCTTGAGCAAGTTTTAACCTTCAACCTTTTGAACAAGTTACCTTTGACCTGTGTGAGCAGGTCAAAAGTGTGTTTGTTTCAAAAAAGTGTGAACCCTTGGTTAGAATCTCATCATGCATTCTCATCCATTGAAGAGAATCCATGATCCATGCCTCGCATCTCCTTCATCTTGGAACATTGATTAATATTTTTAATCTCCATCCTTCATTCCTCATTTTCTCTCATATAAATAGGTCACTATTTGGAGACAAATGGATCCATCTTTCAATTGCAAAGTCATGTTGTTGAATTCACTTACATCCATACACACATATTTACTCACTTTTTATCTTATCTTAGTTAAATTTAATTGCATCGTAGCTTAGAGCATCCATTAATGGCTTTCATTCATCCATCTTAGCTTGTTTATAAATTAGGTTTTTTCATCTTTTAGTGTAGAATTAGCTTAGATTATCTTGGAAATAGCATAATCAGTGTATTTTTAGCATAAAATTATGATAACTTAGCTTGCATCATGTTTATTTTTAGCATAAGATAACTTTTCATACATCAATCGCAATGGTTTCGTTGATTCTCTTCCATAGAATCGGCTAGAATAGGCTCCCTAATCACAAGATTGGGAAAGGGTTGTCGTTTCACATCAACATGACACCAACTCCAAAACAAGATAAGTTTCAAATGGGTTAGATTAGGAATTTAACTATTTTTGTGTAGTTTGTAGCTTTCATTTTCAATTAAATGTTTAGTTTGATTTTCCAATTTGAATCATCTTGTTTGTAGATGTAGGATTTTTGGTGAAGCTATGCTTCGATTCATCATGAGTCAAGTGTAATCAACCCTCACCGACATTTCCTCGTTCACATTCTTGTGCTAGGAGGGAAAACCATTAATCTAACCACTTTTTAGCTTGAATTCCATTTTATGTTGTTTTGCAGGGCCTAGTGACACCCAAATTATAAACATCGCTATTTCAATAGCATCACCATATAGCGATGCCCTAACAATTTGAAATCCTGGCGCAAAATTAATGTTTGGACGTTGATTTAAATCTGACAATGCATATTTAATCTAGAGGTATCAAAAATTTTAAACGATGATGCTCAAATTCACCTGTCAAATTCTTTCAAATTTCAAATTGTGATGCTACCACGAGCAGTGACACCAAGCAAAATATTGACACTATCATGCTCACTGTTTCTACTGCAAAGTGACGCCTGTTTTCACTAGAGCGATATACTTCAAACTATGACGCTATCATTTTTAGTGACACCCAACCACGATAAGAAATTTTATGATTTTTTTTTCAACATGTGATTTAATTTGTTGGATTTATTTGACCACTAATGCATGTTTGACTATTTTTTGGTTGTAAGGCTAACAGGGTTTTGCAAGTTTTAAAGACATGGAGCGAAAGTGAAGAAAGTATTTAATTTTATAATTGTAATAAGTGTTTGATGCTTTGGGGAAATTATAACCCAATTTCATGCTTTCTACTTTTTGCTCTAGGAAATGCACTAGATTTCAATTGGGTTTAAAATGAACACTCAAAGTTGGATAAAATTGAATCTTCACATCATCATTTTAGTTTGGGCTTAAAATTGAACAAGGAAACTTCTTTTTTGGTGCTTAAAGCGAACTCATCACTAGTTTCAAGGGTTAAAATTTACAATTGTTTACTATGTTTTGTGATTTTCAACATTGTTAGTGGATGTGTATGCAATTCCCTCACACCATTTTGTGACCTTGAGAAACATAAACATTCTCTAACACTTTTCAAGATCACCTACATCTTTCAATTGGGTTTAAAATTGAACAATCATGCTAGTCTAAGAAAGAGACATTGTGTGTGTTCCCTCCTTGCAATTTACGCGAACTGGGCAGTCGAACTACAAGTGTAATCTCTTGATTTTTTTATCTTTAGAAGGGCCTGCCTAAAAAAAATTTGAAGGTGACTCCAACTAGTTTTTCACTCAGGCCGGTATATAAATGGATAAGAATAAACTATCAAGTCCTCATGGTATGTAGGCCTTAGCCGTACAATGTCTTTCAAAATGAGGTACTATTATAAAAAGTATAAGAGCCCCTAGTAGGATTGATTAAAGCCTTTAGTGGCTTGTTGGATGCTCGCAAGGTGCCATGTACTTGATTACCGTTACTACAACCCATTTTTTTAGCAAGCCAAAACCCTAAAATATTTGTTGGTGCAAGAATGGTCATTCTGAAGCCACCACACATTCAAGTACTATTCAATTGTAGAAATAGAAAAATTCCTTTTAATCTCCAGATTTTAAGGATTTTGAGATTTGTTGGTCCCAAGAAGTGTGTGTTGTGGAGGGAGCCAGTGTCACCAAATCACTAACTATTCACATTGTCTAGTGTTTGGAGAAGTCCTAGTGGGGACTCAAAAAATATGGCCATTTCTATCCTAAGATTGTAAATGATTGTGAGTTAGTTTAACACTTTGCTTGGTTTCAAAACGATACAAAAAAAAACATTCACTATCATCCTAAATATTTCAAACACTTTGGCTCAAGTATGGACTTCTTGAGTTAGCCTTGATATTACTACTTGTCCTAAGGATTTATCCTTAGTTATTTCTAAATATCTTGACATTAATCTCAAACCCATATTTTCCCAAAGACAATAGAGGAAATTATGGCTTTAACCTCATGATTTTCATGAAATGGACATTGTGAAAGTTATGATGTTTTTGACATAAACATCTAGTTTGGAAACATAATCAAGACAAGTTTTTGTGGTAAAATCAATTCACTTAAACAAAGATAAACTGACAAATGAACCCCACATGAATATTTGGAGACCAATCACTCTCGTTGAACAACCTGATCTTCTAGGCGATATAATTCAACCAAAATTTGAACTCATTAATGGTGAACAAACCAATCTCATTAGCAGTTTGAGAAGATTCACTTTTGAAAACAAGGAAACAAATACATAGTGGAGAAACGCAATAACCATTTTAGGAAAAGAAGATGAACAAGTTGATATTGAGGCTAGAAGGCCCACATTACGACCTCCCGCGTGGCAATAAATATCTTCCTTTCTTCCATAAACATTAAACTATTTTCACATGATCTCACATAAAATCAGGATCCCTAAGGAAAAGTCTATAGGTCATCATTTTAAACTTAGGCATCTCACTCCAAAAGCTCTCAAGAAACACCTTTTAGCGCTTCACAGAAATATAGATAGGTTGGTGGAAAACTTTTATAGACACAATTCAAGGTACAGTCTAGAATTATATGCATTTTTTTGGAGTCAAAATCTTGATCTTTTTACATGATACTGAACTCCTATAAATGATTCATTGAACAACCAAAATCCATAGGGGAAAATCTCTAGCCCTCATTTTAGACATAGGAATCATAGAACAAGGTTTGGTGAAAAGTGGTCTTCAATATTTTACCACAATCATTACACCTTGATGAGAAAATTTTATTCTCAAGCTAGGAGAGCCTGAACAGGTTTGAACATTCCCATCCATCCTCTCATTTAAATCAAACATTGAGTCTTTAGGATTTGAAAATTTTAGAGGTCTAGCATCATTCTCACTACCTTGGTCTTGGAAAACTAAGGTTCACTTCAAGTCAACATTGGGTCAAAACATTTTCACTCCCCCCTTTCATCAAATTTCATCCTTTACTTCATCCAAATTTGCAAAATTTTGAGTACACCAACACTTTGGGACTTACACATCAATCAAAAAAACTGCTAACTTAGCTACTTTGTATGTGAAATGCATCCTTTTCCATGCACTTAGTTAAGGTAGTTATCATCCTTGAACTAGTTTATCTTGAAGGTCACGAGTCTACCCTAAATATTTATAAGTTCATAAACATCCTTTATCCCAACATCAAAACATCAAACTCAAGTCAAAAGTGTTGTCCTAAAACATTTTCAAAGATCACTTCCCACATCATCCATCTTTTCATCCCCCATTATCATCATTACTCCCAAAAGACTTAGAAAGTCCCTTTTACCTAGATTTGAGTCAACTAGATAGTTCAAACATTTAACAAAACTCAACACAACTCTCCCATAGGTGACACAAAATTTATATTAAAGAAAAGATCACAACACAAGAGAATCATGGAGAAAACCAAAGTTACATTTACCTCAAGTGATCCAAATCCTTTATAATTTGATCCTAGAAGTCATGTTACCTGGTCACAACATCTGTCATCTCCTTCAAGACCATATGAGATCGAAGACATCGCCAATAATACATTTGAGCTTACTAAGGAGGAACTTATGGAACATCAAGCCTTTGAAAATGTAGCTCCTATCTCCCCGATGTTTGTAGCACAAAATTTAACACAAGGTTTCACAACTCCATCCCTAGGGCTAAATCAAACCTACATTCCTAGTCTTACAACCAGCCTTGCTAAAGATTTTGGTCACACCTCACCATTTGAAAGTAGTACACTTGTAGGTACCCTTGATACTAATCCTCCACCTCCAACAACCACTTGGAAACCTACTTTTTTTTCTCCTCCTATTCCCGAAGCTCTAAAACAACTACACACACCGCTTGAACTTCATTATTCCACCACGACTTCGACATTTTGGGGACACCCTTCTTCATCCACACCTATGAGTACCACAAGTGTTCCCACAATCATGCAAAGTGATATAGACCAAGTATCTCAAAACCACATGCAAGGGCATGCCAATACTATATCACAAAACAAACCCTTAACACAAATAGGAAATTTTTTATCCAACCCTCCAATGGGTTCATCCATCCCATCTACCACATCCACATCATCCACCATCAATCCACCTCAAAAAAATCCCTTGGTTACAAGTTCTATCAATCTTGCAAGTACCTTGATCACAAATCCCTTGTTTACATCTTTTACATAAGGCAATCCTCAAAACATAGGACTAGGGAATATTTTTAATCATTGGACTCAAAGTCCTAGTGTGTCATTGCAAAATTTAATGACATCATATTTTCCCACAATCTCCTTTACTATATCAAATCAATCGGGACCTAAAACATACATTCCACCACCTCATTTTACTATCTTACAAGGAATATTAAATCAAGGGAACCCTCTGCCTCTCACTAGCAATCCACTACCCACTCGAAACATTAATACCCATAATCCTTCACATATTTCTCAACAACCACCTAATCCCACATTACAAGCACATGCCTTAGCTGTACAACAAGCACAACAAGCCTATCAACAAGTCATCCAACAATAACAAGCACAACAAATAGCCTTAGCACAACAACAACATCAAGCATAACAATCAGCTTTAGCACAACAACATCAAGCACAATAAGAAAATTTAGCACAATAGCAACATCAAGCACAACAAGCAGCATTAGCACAACAACATCATCAAGCTCAACAAGCAACCTTAGCACAAAAAGCACAACAAGTAGTATTAGCAGCACAATAAGTCGCAACAACAACATTAAGCAAAAAAAGTAGCTTTATTAGCACACCAACAATAACAGGTCCAATAGTAAGCCCTAGTGGCACAAAAATAACAAGCTCAAAAATAAGCCCTACTAGCTCAACAATATGCCCAACACCAAAAACAAGGTTCCTATTATCCTCATTTAAACATCATCAATCCAAATGCATTAGGAACATATGCACCAATACCCCCATCATCTTCACAGAATCTCACACAATCATACTCCCCATATAATTCATTTGTCATCCCACCATATGTTCCTCCACCCAACCCACAAGATGATCTAGCATCACAATTGAAAATACTCTCACAAGAAATTCAGGACCTTCACATGGGAAAGACAAAGAAACCTCATACACAAAACTTGCATCCTTACCCATTTGACCAAAACATAGCAATGATACCATTTCCTCCTAGTTTTGAAATCCCCAAATTTGACAAATATAAAGGGAGAGGAATTCTAGTGGACCATATTAAAGAATTTAATGTCATGTGCATGGAGGTGGCTTACAATGATTCCTATCTAATGCACCTCTTCCCTTGAAGTTTAATATGTTATGCTATGGATTGGTTTTCTCATTTGCCTCCCGGTATAAAAAATATTCAAGAAATCACTAATAAATTCATTGATCACTACTCCTTCAATCTTGACATGGATGTTAGTCTACAAGAATTATACACTCATAGACAAAATCAATCCTGACATGGACATTAGTCTAGAAGAATTATAAAATTTTGCTAATTTCTTACAACGATGGAGACAAAGAGCTAGTAAAAGCAAGTGGCCTATTCCTGTTGAACAACAAGTGGGAATCATCATAGCCAATCTTGATCCAAATCTATCATTCCACTTGAAAATGCAATGCATCACATAATACGACAAACTGGTCCCTAGATCCCTTAACATCGAAAGAGCCCTAATCTCACAAGGAAATACTCAGTCTTACAAAGACAACCATCCTTCAACTAGTTCAAATGAGAAACGTTGTGTCCAAGATAAGAACAAAAATGTAACAAATGATGGTGTAGTTGATGCTAAGGTAGTCCTAACTACTCCTAGACCTAATAACAATCAAGTTGATAACATCCAACCGACTATGCAACAAACAATACCACCTCAGAACAATCAGATCAGTAACACCAACATGCAACATAGGCAAACTGCTAATAGGAATAACTATCCCAAATGCAAGTACACACAGTTATCAGAACCTATTAAGATGATCATGAAGAAATTGGTAGAGTCAAATTTGATAACACTTCCCAACTTCATAAACTACCAAGAACCACAAGAGAAGCCATCCTAGTACAACGAGTGTGATCTATGTGACTTTCATAAAATCAAAGGACACAAAACAACAAACTATATGAAACTCGAAAACATCATTCAATATCTCATAGAAAATGATACCATATCTGTTGAGGTACCAGCTGGGAACCAATATCTCAAGATATACAAGAACCCTATGTCAAATCATAATAAAGCAAACAACAATGGAATAGCTAAGGATTACACCAATGTGCATCATACCTATTCCAATGTAGTTGCCTCTTCTGATAGTGTCATCACTATTGTCACCATCAAAGGAGCTAGTATAGAATGTGGAGTCACCACACGACATGGAAAAATAACCATTCAAGGAGTCCCATCTCAATCTAGGGCACAACCTACTTTGCCTACATCTAATCCTAGCAAGTACAATCTTCTAGATCAACTTAAGTAGACCCCTTCATAGATATTGTAGACACGAAAAATATACAGATTGATATCACACTTGATCTTGATCTACTAACATCGCTTGATCCTGAATTATCCCTCTATCTAACCATTTAATCAAATAGCCTTATTTGATTAAAGTCATCATAATTCTCCTTTTAATTAAATAAATCTTTTGATTTAATTAGATCATTGTATCTATGTAATTAGCTAGGTCATTTCATCTTCCTATCTTTGTCTAATTAAATAATCCATATTATTTGATTAAATCTCTAAAGTTCATCTAATTAAATTAAATAAATCAAAAATTTATCTAATTTAATCTAACATCACCCCCTTTGGTAAAATAAATTAAAAATATTTATTTAACTAATTCTAAATCATTCTTTTCTCATTTTGAGTTATTTAAATCCTAAAATCTAAGGGTATGTGCAGGATCATCATGGAAAAAACAGGCCCTTGAGTGGCAAAAAATTCAAAAAAATCAAAGGTAGACAACTTGATGTAAAAATTTGAATAAGTTATCTATATTATTTCAAAAATATGTAACAATAGAATCTGTAGAAAATTAAATGTAGTTTCTAAACTTCTAGGCTTATTTAAAAAAAATAAAAATCTATTTAGTGAAAATTTGAAATTTCAATGCAGTACTTAAATTTCGGGAAAAAAGTAAGTAGTCTGTATGACCACCCTAACCACAATAAAATGATAATATTTTTTTATAATATTTTAGATATAAGTAGAGGACTCATGTCCCAATGTGATGCATATTTTTTTGTAATTTTTTTCCAAGTAAATAATTAATTATGAATTTTTATTACAACTTTTAAAAAATATAAAAAATTGTATGTCTGACCACCTTAACTTGGTCAAAAATTCATGAAATTCAATTTTTCTTTTTTTAATCTTATAGTATGCAAAGCATAGAATGTGACACATATTTCAAATTCAAAAATGTGATACCATTTGGAATCTATAGATGTTTTTCAATCATCCTATTAATTAAGACTTTATTTGTAATTCAAATAGAAAATGAATAATAATTATTTATTAAATTCAAAGTAAAGCATAATTTATATTGGTGGAAAGCTAAGAATCTCCTTTAAAAACCCTTTTTGTTTCATCAATTTTGGGTAAAAAAAAGTTGTCAGCCACATACCCATCATATTGCCACTTTTTGGCCCATCATGATCCTGCACATACCCCTAAGTCAAAATGGTCAAATCAACTAACATCATTTAAATTAATCAAATCATGATTAATGTTAATCCTAATCACTCAAATCCTCTAGATTTTGCAACTTGCACATGAAAATCTATTTAATTGATTTATAAATCATCTATTTTCATTCAAAGAAGGCATCAAAGATGGAATATTCCTCAAATTTAAAATCTCCCCCCAAAAGGACTTGTCCCTTCCAACAAAGCATTTAAAATATCTTACATGTCCTTTTCTTGAGCCATGTGCATTTGCTTCACCTTTCACCTCATCCTTCAAGCCATATTTTGAATTTGAATCTCCCCCCTCTTTGCACATTCTTCAAAACCTGCACATCCTCCATCCACTCATAGGTTTACAAGTGGCACTTTGTCATTGGCTAATTCTTAGTCCCACATTTCTCTATTCTAGACATTCATCCATCAATCTCATCTATAAATGAAGGGCTCATCCTTCATTTGATCATCCACAATTTGAGTAAACTTGCTATGCTCAAATATTTAGAAAACTCCATCCATTATCATTGAATCTTAGCTAGGTTATGCAGGTTTTTCCATTGAAGCACTCATCAAGCATCAACAAAGTGGATCAATTATCATCACACATCAATCTTGCATCATAAGAACTAGGAAAGGGCCAATTTTCACATCAAATTGGCACCAATTCCCCCATGGGATCATGAGTTTACTAGTTTAATTAGGATTCAATCTTTTTTATTGTCATTTCATGGTATTCTTCATTTCTTTTCTTAATTTGAACATTGTAAATGGATTTCATGGGGAATCCTTGTTATTTCTTGCATTTCACCATCTAATGTTTTTCTTCTTATTGTTTTGTAAGTACTAGGATTGGGGTTCACACAATTGGTGCTAGAAGGAGGGCTTCATCTCATTTTTAATCATGTTTTTCTAAAAATTCCGCATTTATGTTTTGTGCACAGGAAAATTCCAATGCTGGAAGCTTAGCGTCACCATATAGCACTACTAGAAAGTCCAAACTGTGACGCTTTAGCCTTCTCGCCTAAAATTTTTGAATTTAAATTTTAAATAGCGACACTAGTGAAAAGGGCGACGCATTTGAGCTCACTAGTTCAGGTACAGAGCACCGCTGACTGGTAAGCGGTGCTATACACCACCGTTGGAGAAATCAAACTGCAACACAGTCATGGGTTGCGCTGCTGGCAGGGAGTAAAAAATTGGAATTTTATTTTAGCACGTACCTTTTGTCAAATGATAAGTTTATCTTCTATTTTTTGCTTTTTAACCTCTGTGTTTTGCATAATCTGACTAATTTTCTTTCTTGTAGGTTGGATCAAGTAAAAACAAAAGAAAGAGAAACATGATGATGGTATTTCACAAAATCAAAGTGTTTTTAAACACTTTCGTGTTTGTTTAACACTCTTAAGAAACTGTTATCTCTTCTTGCCTAGGATACTAATTTCATTTGGGCTTTTAGAAAGAATGTTTTCAATTTTTGCAAAGGCTTAAAATGAACATTAAGACTACATCTTACTAGAGTTTGTTTTTTGGTTAACAATTGAACAAAACAACTCTCATTTGTCCTTTGGTGCTTTAAAAATAACTCACAATTGCTTTGTGGCTCTAAAATGAACAAGTGCAACTTTGTCTTCATGATGGCTTACTTAAACTAACTTCATTGAAAAAGGATGTATGCACTTCTCTCGCGCTTTATAGCGATCTTCAGAATCAAAATGCTTTTTTTGTGATTTTAGGTTGAGATAAAGCAATCACGTCCACATTTTATTTTGGGTTTAAAATTGAACAAAACATTGTGCGAGTGTGAGTAGAGCATTATTGCATACATTCTCTCTCTTTGTGTTGCAAACAAAGATTGATCGAGTTACGTATATTGTCTTTACTCGCTTTTGTTTATCTTAGAGGGCATGCCTTGGGGAAAAAGTACTCACCCAAGGGAATGACTCAACTGGTAACACTCCAAATCCAAGAGTATTTCCAACCAGGATATAAATGTGGGTATTGGAATAAACACCAATATCACGTAGTTGGCTCCGACGAGATGGATCTGAAAAGGGACTCTTACTGTATGGGTCAATCTCCACAAACGGAAAGTCCTAATTAAAACCCATGTTTTAAAATTTCCGAAATCCTTGATCTATTTGTTGGTGCAAGAACGGTCGTTCTGAAGCCGCCCCACACTTTTACGATCTTTTAGTAGAAATGGAAAGAATTCCATGGGAGTTTCATGGGTGTTGATGCTTGGCTGCCCCGTATAAGTGAGTGTCGTGGAGGGGAGCCAGTGGGTTCAAGCATCTAACCATTCGCTAAAGATAAGTATAGCTGGACTTGTCCAAGTGGGGACTCAACAAATATAGTCTTTCATATCCATAGGGTTTTACTTATTCTTGGTTATGAAATGCTTTTCTTGTTTGAAAAAATCTTGGAAACAAACACTTAAACATCATCATCAAAATTTCAAACCCTTTAGGAGACAAATACAATTGACCCGATTCATGTGTTATTGCTTGCCCTTGGGATTCTATCCTTAGAGGTTTCTAAAAACTTGGATTACATCTCAATTTTCCTACTAAAGATCAACAATAGGTAACCCTTGCCTTGGATTCATCAAATTTCCACATAACATACTTTGTGGGATTCGAAGAAATTAAGACATTGGACATCTAGTTTGGAAAACCTAATCAAAGAAGTGTTTGTGGTAAAATAAATTCACTAATCAAGATGAAATCAATTGAACCCCACACATGTTCTTGTGTATCTTTTTTCTTATGGTCTTTTGAGCAAACATTGATCTTTTGGTTTGAAGGGAAAAGCATGTTCTTCAAAACCTTGGCCTTGTAAACAAGTCCTTCTTAGGTTCATTTAGGATCAAAATAAAACACTTGATCCAATTCAAACATTTATCATCCCATCCCACCAAACAACTTTAGAGCTTTGGAAACATCATTCTAGACTTGGGTAAATCATCAAAATCAAAATCACCTTGTTTAGTTAGAAGTATGGGAATGCATCCTTTCTCATACCTCTAGTTAAATTAGCACCCCTTTGAACAAGGTCATCCTAAGATAACATATAACATCTTAGGGTTTACAAGTTCATTATCCAACTCAAACAATCAAAATCAAGCCCTAAGTCTAGCATTGATACAAAGTCCCTAAACATTCAACACTCATATCATTCACCCCTTTTCATCCTTCATCTCATCATTGGTCCTAAACACCTTAGAGGTCACTTTTACAACAAGTTCAAAACACAAGAAGAACATGGAATATAAACTTGATCCATATATCATGAGTAATCCAAGTCAACCAAACTATCAAAGCCTTACAATGCTAATTGATTTTCAAAACTCACATTTACACAATCCATACATGGGATCATTATCTCCTACAAACCTCAATGGCACAACAAATATGAGTCTACCCAATCTAAATCTTGGAACACCTTTTCCTATGGTAGATTTAAATCCAAGTCCAAATTTACAAATCTATCAACCAAATATTCAATGCACGAGTCTTCAAAAAAACAACATTATCCCACCAAATCCATACATGCCAAATGAGAATATACAAAGTACAACTATACCAAACATGAACATTTCAAATCCACACTTGGTAAAATTTTGGATAGATATGTTTTCAAATCACATGAATGTTGTTCAAAATCCATCACACCCATATGTGCCCCTCACCTTTCATAATGACCCATCATCATCATCATTTAATGCAACACCACAAACCTCTCTCCCCATGACCTCACAAGAGAAGGTGACCTATTTGGACTAGGGGGAATTTTTTATCAAACATCATCATTTCCCCAAGGGAGTATGCCACTCACTTTCCCACCATTCCCACCCTTGCCATTAGCATCCATATCACCTCTTGGTTTAGGGCTACCTTCGCTACCACCACTCATCCAAAACATCCCCCCAACCATCAATCAAGGCATCATACCAAATTCTCCCCCCTTGCCATCGATATCACAAAAATAGATGGAAACCTTCCCCATAGCACAAGCAACCAACACATTGTCAAACATCCCTCAAAAAATGCTCTCTCAAGGACTAACCATATTGATCACACCATCCACCACTCAAATCCCAATCATCAATATGACGATACCTCTTATCACCACAACAAGCACTATTCCAAAACCACCTCCGCCACCACCACCACCCAAACCAAACACATCAAACCAATATAGCATTGTGTTGCAAGCTGCTCAGTAGGCTACTTATCAGAAGGCACTCCAACAAAACCAAAACTAACAAGCTGCACAAGTTGCTCAAGCACAATACCAAGCCAAACAAGCAAATGTTGTTCACCAACAAAATGTTAACAACTCCATGTATCGATCCAAGTCAACAATCACAAGATCAAGACCTATCCATCAAAGAACACATGGAAGATGTTTTTACCTCATCCGAAGATCAAATCAGCATACATCAAGAGTCACTTTTTGATCATGATAAGAATCCCTCAACAATATCTGACAATGATCTATTTCAAGGAGTGTTAACATTATTTGATCCTATAATCAATGATCCATCAACCAATGATCATGTTGAAAATGTCTCTGCATCACCTAATGAGTTAGAGGACATATCTCAAAAATTTATTCTAAAGCATGATCAATATCTCTCACCAAAGTCTAGCAATGGTCCTTTCCAAGACATATTGACATCCTTCGACCTCATGATTGTTGATATTAAAGGAATCTTCAACTCAACACTTGATCCAAATTCACTCAAAGATCAAGAGAATATTGAGCCATTTCCTATGCCTAATGGAGATATCCAAGAACCCTTTGTAAGAAATTCATCCTTTGAAATTGACCCATGTCAAGAACTTAATCCAAAGCATGTCGAAAGCAATTTCAAAATCATTCAAGATCAAGAATTTGTATCTCCAAGCTACTACAATGATCTAATGGACACTCTCCTATCTATACAAGATGTCATAAATGATGATCATATCCACATAGCACATACTCCATCTACCCATGAGATGATTTCTTTGGATGGACATGTAGATGATCTTCATTCATAAAAAGATTCCTTTACTCCTGACATTATTACACAAAAAGAGCAGGTTAGTGATTCCTATAGTCAAACTAAGTTTTCAACATCAGGATCGGATATATCCCAAATTCAGACTGAGGACATCGTGTATGAAGACATCCAACATTATCCACTCAAAGAAATAGGTCAAACAAAATAGGATATTCCAGAGTCAATAGAGCATCAAATCAAAATAACATCATCTGCAGTGGTTATCTATCAGAGAATGTGTACCGAACAAGACATCTCAAAACAAGTAGAATCAAGGAACGAAGGTGCCACTACCACCATACAAGGGGAAACTATGTCTAAGGAAAAAATCAATATAGGGAGCACGAAGAGTCCTTATGATGAAACCGATGCCAATACTACAAATAGCCACATCATGAATCTTCATCCACCCATCACCCCATCCATGAATTGGGACCAACATCAAAAGAAAGATTTGAATCAAAGCACAAGGAACATTATTAAAGCAGAAGAAGCAGAGAAGCATAATGGAAAAATCAAATACAAGTGGATACCAAAAAATACAAAGAACGATTAATCCTATCAAACTCCATTAGTCAAAAAAACTATGGGGAAAAATAAGAAAGGGAAAAGTATCCATCAAAGATGTCCACAAAAGAAAAAGAAGGCTTCTCAAGCGACGTACAAAGTATATCAAGCAGTTGGTCCTAATTACATGCACACTTCCATATCCACCCATCATTGCTCATCTTCCCAAGTTTGGAGAGTCAAAGGTTCCAAACTATCAACCAATCCATCTCCTATCCCTAAACACACTTCATCCACACCTCCACACATGATATCTAATTTTCACATTGACCATGTATTGGCAATGACCCTTTATCATAAGGATTCAGAAGGTAGTCTATCGTGATGTGCTCACAAAGACAAAGTCAACTCCGGTATCAACGAAGTAGATCAAGAATCTCAAAATTTGTATTCAAGTGCACGTATCTTAGCAAAACAACTTCTTCAGGTAGGATATCGATGGCACATTATGAAAGGGGCATCTACATCAACACCACCAAGTGGTTCAACATGAGCTTAAAATCTTTCAAAAAAAATCAAAAAAATCAAAAAATATGAAAATCCAAAAACAATTAGAAAAAAGATTGAAAATAATAAATAAAAAAATTGTCCTCTAGTGAAAACCACTTCGGTGGCACTTTGGGGAAGTACCATGATGAAAACCTGGAAAAACAGGCATCATGTGGAGAATCGAGCATCTACGTGCGCTAGTTCAAGTGAAAGCATCTTATCCCATCCATAATAAATCCAACATTCCATCCATCTCAACCATAATAAATCCATTTCATCCATGAACCATTTATCCAATTCATCTGCATCCATAGTCCAAATTATCTTGATCTTGACAAAGTTTGGTGTACACTTTACACTTGCTTATGATAGACATCTTGACATGGGTTATTTTCATTGGTCCTATCCTACCCAACATTATCTGAGCCATGAAGCATTATCCAAATGAGCATTCTTTATCTGAACACCTTATCTTATCACAAGATAATCCATATCCCTCAATCCATACACCTATCCGAGCATCCACACATTGCATTCCATACATTGCTAGACATTGGGGGTAGATATTTACATCTTGCTTTAGGAATAAATCTTGATCTATATCCTCCAACTTATGTGGTGATCTGAACATTGGAAAATGTGAAATAAAATTGGTCCACCAGTTGTGAGAAAAAATCCAAATCACTAACCCATGGCACATTTTGACGAGAAGACATTCCTTATCAATCATCATCTTTCATCGAACATCAATCCAAACAATCAATATCAATTGCATCTAATGTATGCTTCAACATCACATTGAATCATTCAAAACAATTTTGTTCCAAATCAAGCTTCAAAATCCTGATTAATCAAATCCAATCAATCACTCATCATCTTGGGATATCCATCCTAATCTTTGTGTTGCTTAACACTATCCTTGCATTGTTGTGTATCCTCAACAATGTTATCATCATCAATCCATCAATTTGATCAATAAACCCTAGCTTGATTTTCAACAAAATCCCAAACAGAACACTGTTATCATCACACATATCCATATATGAATCGTCAAAATCATGCAAAAAATCCAAAAACATTCATAAAAGCCAGAAAAAGTCAAAAACATGGAATCCGAACTACGTTGTTTATGAGCTTAAACGTAGGCAAGGCTAATCTTTGATCAGCCCCCAAGACATCAAAATCCAAAAAAATTCAAAAAACATCAAAATCTAAGAACATTAAAAAAAACACAAAATCCAAAAACATTCATAAAATCTCAGAAAACCCCAAAACATTTGTAAAATCTTGAAAATACCAAAAATAGCCTCAAAACATTCCAAAAATGTCAAAAAATCCAAATATTTGAAAAAAAATCCATCTGTCTCATTTCGCTTTTACCCGCGATAAGCAATCATCCATAATAAACTGATCATCACCTTCATCCTTTGGCAAAACAAACAGAAACAACCACAACAATTGGCAAAATCAAACTTCAAAAGTAAAATAAAAATTGAAATAACAACTTTTAAACGCAAAATCAAAATCCTGATCATTTTCAAACATGTTAGTCAACTTATATCAACAACTTATCAAACAACTCATGAACCCATTATCATCCTATACAATGCATGTCCTAGGATATATTGTTCTAACAATGGGCATCATTTTGGATATCACCTTGGATTCTTATCCTATCAAAACAAATCCCTTTGGCTAGGGGTATGAAGAACATTGACTTGTTTGTTTACTTGATCTTTTCTTTTGATTTATCTTATTGCGCTCATTCCAATGACCTCTCAATGATGTCCCCAACGAAGGGATTTAGAGAAATAGGAATGGGGCAACGATCATTATCTTTTTATCTATTGTGCTTGTTGGACGTTCTTGTAATATAACTTGGAAAATACTTGCTATGTTAGGTACGTCCTAGCAAGGTTTATGTATGTCAAGTGTGAACAAGAATACTCCTATCTATTTGTCGAGTCAAATTCCATCGCACTAGGTACAACGTCATCCTAGTTCTTTATACCCTGATGCATCGTGCCTACGTGTGTTATCAAACATAAGGTAACTGGCCCTTTGAAAATCCCAACTCCTCGGCAAGTAATCATCATCATCATCATCATCTCATATCTTGTTGGAATCATCTTACTTTCTTCCTACTTCCTTTTGCGCTAACATGATACCATGACAGTTAATCATAAATTATCGATAATGCATCCATCCGCATCCACAAACCGTCAGCATACTGCATAATGCATATCATACCATATAGAAAGCATTAATCATACCACATGCATTCATCCCCATTATTGCATAATATAGATTGGTTATTCTAAGATTTTCATAAACCATACATCTATCACCCATATGCATAATCATAAAAGCATCATCATATCATATCATGTGCATCCATATCATCCATTACATATAAACATCATAATCATCTCATCATCAATAATGTCACTATCATGGTACAAATCAAGATCAAGTGGGTGTAATATATCAAAATAGGCATGAGGCTAGCCATGGCTGATGACTGTCTACATCAAACTTTCAAGTCGAACTGATCTTGAACCTCTTTGTCAAGAGATCGACCCTCAAATCAAACCTCTTCGCCCAATCTCTCAAGGGGGTAGTATACCAGCGTAATTCTTTTTCGTTGGGGCAATAGTGGGGCATCCAAAAAATTAGAGTATTTTTGAGCTTTGATCTCAACAAAATTATTCTTTGAACCAATGCAACAAGTACATTGCTTCAAAGAGGGGAAAAATGTAGACACGAAAAATATACAGATTGATATCACACTCGATCTTGATCTACTAACATCACTTCATCATGAATTATCCCTCTATCTAACCATTTAATCAAATAGCCTTATTTGATTAAAGTCATCATAATTCCCCTTTTAATTAAATAAATCCCTCAATTTAATTAAATCATTGTCTTTGTGTAATTAGCTAAGTCATTTCATCTTCCTATCTTTGTTTAATTAAATAATCCATATTATTTGATTAAATCTCTAAAGTTCATCTAATTAAATTAAATAAATCAAACATTTATCTAATTTAATCTAACATCACCCCCTTTGGTTAAATAAATCAAAAATATTTATTTAACTAAGTCTAAATCATTCTTTTCTCATTTTGAGTTATTTAAATCCTAAAATCTAAGTCAAAATGGTCAAATCGACTAACATCATTTAAATTAATCAAATCATGATTAATGCTAATCCTAATCACTCAAATCCTCTAGATTTTGCAACTTGCACATGAAAATCAATTTAATTGATTTATAAATCATCTATTTTCATTCAAAGAAGGCATCAAAGATGGAATATTCCTCAAATTTGAAATCTCCCCCCAAAAGGACTTGTCCCTTCCAACAAAGCATTTAAAATCTCTTACATGTCCTTTTCTTAAGCCATGTGCATTTTCTTCACCTTTCACCTCATCCTTCAAGCTATATTTTGAATTTAAATATCCCCCCTCTTTGCACATTCTTCAAAACTTTCACATCCTCCATCCACTCATAGGTTGACAAGTGGCACTTTGTCATTGGCTAATTCTTAGTCCCACATTGCTCTATTTTGGAAATTCATCCATCAATCTCATCTATAAATGAAGGGCTCATCCTTCATTTGATCATCCACAATTTGAGTAAACTTACTATGCTCAAATATTTAGAAAACTCCATCCATTATCATTGAATCTTAGCTAGGTTATGCAGGTTTTTCCATTGGAGCACTCATCAAGCATCAAAAAAGTGGATCAATTATCATCACACATCAATCTTGCATCATAGGAATTGGGAAAGGGCCAATTTTCACATCAAATTGGCACCAATTCCCCCATGGGATCATGAGTTTACTAGTTTAATTAGGATTCAATCTCTTTTATTGTCATTTCATTGTATTCTTCATTTCTTTTCCTAATTTAAACTTTGTAAATGGATTTCATGGGGAATCCTTGTTCTTGCTTGCATTTCACCATCTAATGTGTTTCTTATTTTTGTTTTGTAGGTACTAGGATTGGGGTTCACATAGATATCAATCGAATAACTCTTAAGGTTATCCCCGACACACAAGGAAATACTAGAAAAATCCTTGTTTGAGTCATATGTTCTTGAGAGCATTGATACCGATCAGTTTCAAGCTATGGTGGGGCATATCACCAACCATCTTCTCACCTTTTCTAAACATTTGTACCCTATAGTTGATAGAAAATCTAGGCTATTCAGAAGATACTATTGAAAAGACAAAAAGTACCACCATCAGAGCATATGATGATCAAGAGTAGGTATCAGAACGAATTATTTCACTACCAATCCAAGTAGGACCTCTTATTGTAGAAACTAGATTCCAAGTACTTGATATTGATCTTCCCTATAACATACTACTTGGTCTTCCCTGGATTCATGCTCTAAAAGTTGTAGCCTCAACCTATCATCAGTGTGTGAAGTTTCCTTTTGAAGTTAGAGAAAGCACTATCCATCATGATCCTGAGCCTTTCTACTACTACAAAAGTCTTGAGGCCAAGTTCTATAAGATCCCCCAAATACCCAAAAATGATGAAGGACCTACACCACCAAGCTCATTTTTTGACCCATCATCCCTAGCCTCTACCTCAGTAACAAACATGCCCATTGTGTAGAGTATGCTCGACATCAAAGCAGTGATCCAAGATGATGGTTGTGGAAACTACAAACTATTGAAAGACACCTTCCTCTTAGGAGAGTTACCTATTTCTCCTCAATTTCATGGGAAACCCACATCTAGTACCAAAGAACTTGAAACAATCAAGATGGTAGCTACTACCTTCACCAAGTGGGGAGATTTGAATCAAGAAGATATCAATGAGGAAGATATCTCTAAAATTCTATATCAAGATGAATGACCTGTTCTTGTTCTTCCTATGGAAGTTGACAACAAAGGCCTATAGCTAATGCAAAGCATGGGATATAGTAAGAATGAGAAGCTAGGATAGAACAACAATGGTTTACTAGAACCCCTCCTTCTTGAAAAATGAATGAAAAATCTTGGCTTAGGTTGTACTACTAGCAAGGTTACACTTATTGGAAAAGGTATTTTTGCTAAAAGAGCTGACGCTTCCTCTTGGTCACCTACATTGTGTGATACAACCTTAGATGACTTTCCCCTTGATGTTGTTGACCTATGTGAGAACAAAACTCTCTTTATGATATCGATAACATCCTTTGTCTCAAGCAACCAACCAACTGAAATACGTCTAGTATACCCACAACTCATTGACATAGACCAACAAGGACCACATATTCTAGATTAATTTAAAAATGATGAAGCAATCTCAGAATTCATGGGAATCCATGACAACTTATCATGGGTAGATCATAAAGAATACTTTGATATAGAGCTCGACATAGGGCCATACTATGGGGAGACAATTGAATCCTTCAGTTGTGAAATAAATGAAATGCAACTAACATGTAGATCCTTGAGTGAAAACCACTTAGTGGCACTCTCCAATCCCAAAATAGTAAAAAAAAAGGACACATCCAATGGTGAAAACCTTTCTAAGGTTCTCAAGGATGAGGGATTCAATATCCCCCTTAGTGCAATGCATGCAAAAAAGTCAACAGTACTAGCAGAAAAAGCCACTCCAATAAATGTGGGAATGGAGGAAGCACCTAAGATCACTTTCTATGTTGAATCCTTGTTGGACAAAGAACAAAAGAACCTTAGCAACATTCCTCAAAGAAAGAAGAGATAACTTTTCATGGTCATACATAGATATGCCAGGCCTTGATCTAGAAGTGGTTGTGTATCACTTAACAGTCTATCCTAAAGCTAAACTAGTTACACAGAAATTAAGGAAGATGCACCCTCAGATAGAACTCTTGGTTAAACTAGAATTAAAAAAAGCTTCTTTACATTGGACTCATTTGATCGATATATTACCTTGAGTGGGTTTCAAACCTGGTACCAGTATCAAAACCCATTGGGGGCATAAGAATATGCACTAATTTCAAAGATCTAAATAAGGAATGTCCAAAGGATGATTTCCCTCTTCCCAACATCGATCTTATTATGGACTTAACAACTGGGTATGAAATTTTGTCACTCATGGATGGTTTTTCAGGCTACAATCAAATAATAATAACCAAGGAGGATCAACACAAAACTACATTCACTTGTCCATGGGGAATCTATTGTTAGAATGTGATGCCATTCGGGTTAAAGAATGCAGGAGCAACCTATCAAAGAGAAATGACCCTCATCTTTCATGACATGATCCAAAAAATAGTTGAAGAATATGTGGAAGATATTTTGGAAAAATCAAAAAAGAGAAGTGAGCACATACAAGTTTTAAGACCTATCTTTGCCAGGCTTAAAGAATATAAGGTATGACTGAATCCAAAAAAATGTGTTTGGGGTCACATCAGGGAAACTTCTTGGCTTCATTGTTTCACAAAGAGGGATAGAAATTGATCCAACAAAGGTAAAATCCATCCTAGAAATGGAACCACTGCAAACATTAAAGCAAATGAGAGGATTATAAGGAAGATTGCAGTCCATCAAAAGGTTCATGGCCTAGCTATCAGATAAGATTTACCCCTTTTCATATCTCCTCCAAAAAGGGATAACCTACAAGTGGGATGACAAATGTGATAAATCTTTCCAGAAGATCAAATATTATTTACTAACACCTCTAGTGCTCATGCCGCTAATACTGAACAATCCACTGATCTTGTATACTCAGCAACACCAACAACACTAGGATCTCTTTTAGCACAACATGATCAAAACGGAAATGAAAGAGCTATATACTACATCAGCAGAACCTTGGTAGGTTATGAAATGAACTATTCACCCATTAAGAAGGAATGCCTAGTAGTAATTTTTGCTCACAAAAGTTTAGGCACTACATGTTGTCAAATCAAATCAAGCTCATTGCAAAGATTGATCCATTAAAATATTTGTTATCCAAAGCAACCCTCACAGAATGAATGGATAAATGGGTGATGATGTTGATAGATTTTGACATAGAGTATGTGGAGTGCAAGGCAATCAAAGGACAAATGATCACAGACTAACTAGCAGAAGCACCTATCTAGGTTAAGAACCCTTTAATATATGAGTTTCTTGATGAATTAGTGTTTCATATCAATCTTACAGCTCAGTGGAAGATGTATTTTGATGGATCATTCACCCAACATCAATCAAAAGCAGGCATTTTTTTATCACCCCTCAAGGTGATTGCATCCCAAAGTCATACAAGCTATCATTTCCTTGTACCAACAACATTGTTGAGTATGATGCCCTAATCATAGGTCTAAGGATAGCAGTTCAGTGGAAAATTCAAGAGATGAAAGTCTATGGAGATTCACAGTTAGTTATAAACCAAGTCAATGACAACTATCAAACTAAGGATGACAAGCTCACTCCTTACAAGAAGATGGTGGATAATATTAAAGACCTCTTTATAGACATAACTTTTGAGCTAATTCCTCGCATAAAAAATAGAGTAGTGAATTCCATGGCAACAATCAGATCTCTACTAGACATGTTGAACAACATCCTCCAATGTGAATTCTTGGTAGAATAGCTTCACATACCAACTTTTGAAATCCTTGAATATGAATTAGCATGTTTCATTGTTGGTCTTGGATCCCTATGGTACAATGAAATCTTTACTTACCTTAATAGAGGAACTCTCCCATTCGATATCAACTTGAACTTTAAAAAGACCTGTGTCAAAAAGGCATCCCGATTTGTTATCCTAGGTGATACCCTTTACTGTCGAAGCATCAAAGGGACATTACTACGATGTCTTAACCAAGAAGAATCCTTAATTGCTTTAACAGAGGTACATGATGGCATATGTGGGTCCCATTCTAGCAATATGACATTAGCTAAGAAACTGTTGAGGATGGGGTACTATTGGCCAACCATGGAAAAATAAGCTTATCAGTATGTGCAGAAATGCATCCAGTGTCAACATGGAGATCTACTTCATGCTTCAACTCAAGAATTGCAACCAATGATCACACCATGGCCTTTTTCACAATGGGGACTTCACCTCATAGGAAAAATCACTCCAACCTCATCCAATGGCCATAAGTTTATCATAACTTCCACCGAGTACTTTACTAAGTGGCTTGAAGCCATTCCTATGACCTACATAATGGGTAAGCAAATAGCCAAGTTTATCTTGAATTACCTAATTTTTCATTATGGTGTTCCAAAAACCCTCATCTCAGATAATGGAACCCCTTTTAAAAATCAAGATGTGAGAGAGTTGTGCCAAAAATTCAATATCCAACACTGATTCTCTACCCTGTACTATCCCCAAGGCAATGGTCAAGCAAAAGCTATGAACAAAACTATCCTAAAAATCTTGAAGAAAATAGTTAATGAAGCTAGTCGTGATTGGAATCTATAGCTAAATCCCACTCTTTGGGCTTATCAAATCAGTATCTGCATGCCTACAGGTGCAAACCCTTTCTCTTTGGTCTATGGATTAGAAGCCATCTTTCCTATTGAGGTTGAGCTCCCATCATTATGAGTATCACTATAGAACTTGATAATTGAGGAAGAATATAGAGTGTCTCAACTGAATGAGCTAGAATTCCTAGATGAACATTGTCTTGACGCCCTTAATCACTTGCAAGTATACCAGAACTGACTAAAACAGAGCTATAACAAGATAATTAAATGTTGATCATTCCAGGTAGCCAATCTTGTCTTAAAGTAGAATTAGAAGAACCTTCCATATCAAGACAAAAAAGGAAATTTTGATCCTAACTAGTTAGGTCCCTTTGTCATCACATCAAGCTACGGATCAGGAGCATACCAACTATCAACCCCTAAAGTTGAACCCTTGTAGGAGCCAACCAATAGCTTGCATCTCAAAAAAATTTATGCCTAATCTTGAAGAGTATAAATCAAAAAATACAAAAAAATCATAAAATAATCAAAATCCAAAAATATGAGAAAAAGGATTGAAAAAGTTAAAAAAATCATCCTCTAGTGAAAACCACTTTGATGGCACTTTAGACAAGTACCTTAATGAAAACTTGGCAAACAGGTGCCTTGTGTAAATAAAGCATCTCCATCTATTCTTTGGCTCTTTCGTCCTATCATTCTTTGCATCACTATTTATCCCTCATCCACGTCCTTATCATGGCTTGACAATGTAAGATATCATCAACTCTTTAGCACTACTTGGCATATTCCAAAGGTCAGTCTGTCCTTCCTTTATCGAAGTAGTCTAACACGTCACACTAGGGGCATTTCATTATGGAGTCACGATCGGGTTCTTGTATATCTTGAGGTCATTGGACATCTTATCCAACACTAATTCTCTACCCCGTACTATCCCCAAGGCAATGGTCAAGCAGAAGCTATGAACAAAACTATCCTAAAAATCTTGAAGAAAATAGTTAATGAAGCTAGTCGTGACTAAAATCTATAGCTAAATCCCACTCTTTGGGCTTATCGAATCAGTATCTGCACGCCTACAGGTGCAACCCCTTTCTCTTTGGTCTATGGATTAGAAGCCATCTTGCCTATTGAGGTTGAGCTCCCATCATTGTGAGTATCACTGTAGAACTTGATAATTGATGAAGAATATAGAGTATCTCGACTGAATGAGCTAGAATTCCTAGATGAACGTTGTCTTGATGCCCTTAATCACTTGCAAGTATATCAGAATTGACTAAAATAGAGCTATAACAAGATAATTAAATGTTGGTCATTCCAGGTAGGAAATCTTGTCTTAAAGAAGAATTAGAAGAACCTTCCATATCAAGACAAAAAAGGAAAGTTTGAGCCTAACTGGTTAGGTCCCTTTGTCATCACATCAAGCTACGGATAAGGAGCATACCAACTATCAACCCCTAAAGGTGAACCCTTGCAGGAGCCAACCAATAGCTTGCATCTCAAAAAAATTTATGCCTAATCTTGAAGAGTATAAATCAAAAAATACAAAAAAAATCATAAAATAATCAAAATCCAAAAATATGAGAAAAAGGATTGAAAAAGCAAAAAAATCATCCTCCAGTGAAAACCACTTCGATGGCACTTTCAGCAAGTACCTTGGTGAAAACCTGGAAAATAGGTGTCTTGTGTAAATAAAGCATCTCCATCTATTCTTTGGCTCTTTTGTCCTATCATTCTTTGCATCATTGTTTATCCCTCATCCAAGTCCTTATCATGGCTTGACAATGTAAGATATCATTAACTCTTTAGCACTACTTGGCATATTCCAAAGGTCGGTCTATCCTTCCTTTATCGAAGTAGTCTAACACGTCACACTAGGGGCATTTCATTATGGATTCACAGTCGAGTTCTTGTATATCTTGAGGTCTTGGACATCTTATCAGAAAATATGAAAAACATTCATAAAATCATATCTTGAAAACACCAAAAACATTCATAAAATATTATCTAGAAAATCCAAAAACATTTACAAAATTTTGTACAACTAGAATCCAAAAAAATTCAGAAAATTGTAAAGGTTAAATCTAAAACATCCAGAAAACATCAAAAACCCTAAAAAGGTCAAAATATTGAAAATCCAGAAAAATAGAGTCATCTTGTTGAACTATGGGTCTTTGAGCTTGAACGTAGGCAAGGCCATCATTGATGTGCCCCTGAGACACCCTAGGTTAGTCCTTTAGGAGTCTATCATAATAAAATATCATCTTTCATCTATGCATATTTTCATCTTGTAAATGGGTTGAGTCAATCAAACTACATGGTCTCTGCGTGTATAACATAGGCAAGGCTTATCTTTGATCAACCCCCGAGGCCCCTAAGATAGGTCTTTAGGTTAGGTTCTTGGTCAAAACTCAAAAATTCCTAGAAAAATCCTAAACATTTGTAAAACCCTTGAAAATACCAAAAACATCTAGATATTCTCTTCAGAAAAACCAAAACATTCAAATATTCAAAAAACAAAAAAACATTTGAAAATGGAAAATTCAAAAATAATACAAAACATTCAAAAGACCTAAAAAGCCTCAAAATATCTCAGAAAAACCTAAACAGCCTTAGAAAATTTGAAAATCCTAAACATTCGTATAAACACATTTTCAAAATACCAAAAGCATTGAAATATTCTATAAAATCCAAAACCCATCCATCCCATCTCGCTTTCACCTGCAATAAACTTTCACCCATAATAAATTGATCGTCACCTTCAACCTTTGGTGAAACAAGTAGAAAGCAAGTATAGCAAGTTGTAAAGTGTGAACCTAAAAAGTCAAAATCTAAAGTTTAAATCATAGCTAAATGTGTCAGTGAAGTTTATAGCAATGAATCATCTTAGAATCATCATGCTAACATCAAAAAACCCTCTCATCAACATGTCCTAGGATGTATCCTTCCTGTGATGGACATCAGTATCAGACATCACTTTAGCTAAACTTAAACTAGGCAAGAGCTATAGATAGCATTGACTATCTCTCTTTGATCTTTACTTATGATTTATCTTAATGACCCATTCTAAGAACCTCTTGATGATGTCTAATAAAATGATTTAGAGAGAAAGGAATGGGGCATCAATCATTATCTTTTGTTTGTTGTGCTTGTGGATACTCTTGTAAAATAATCTTGGTGCATAGTTGCTTATTTGTGTATAAGAAGGTTGTTTAGGGTATGTTGTTGACTATTGCATATGCTTTGGTCTAATATGTTATAAGCTTCTAACTTGCATTCCAATGGTATTTCTGTATGTCAAGATGTGAACAAGAACTATCCTATTTATTTGTCAATTCAAATTCCATTACACTAGATACAACATTGTCCTAGTTATCAATACCTTGATGCATCATGTCTATGTGTTATGTCAAACAATAAGGAATGACATAAAATCCCAATCCTGAAGTGTGAACATCTCCTTATCCTACATCTTCATCCTGCATTTTTTTGCCACCATCTTTAATAAATTTTTGGATGGATCAAGGACTTGTTGGATCTTTTGAAGCAATCATCATCAATGGTCATTCATTCTTCATTCCTCTATCTTATCTCTGCACTAACTTGGTATCATGAAATTCAACAAAAACATCATCAATGCATCCAACCTGCATCCACAAACCATCAACATACATGCATCTCATAATCATATCATAAATCATAGCACCCATCAGCATAATCATTACATATCACATCATACTTTTCGCATTCCCATTTAAGTCATGATGAATAATATACATTTGTTATTCTAAGCATCTTAAATCATTGTATATCATAAACATTTGCATCCATACATCCAAATGCATACATCGTCGTCATAAAATGCATAGAAAATATACAAAAAAAATACATCCACATCTTTTGCATCCATAAACATTTGTATAATCATCCATCCATGTCATATTGCAAAAAGATAATGAAAAAGAACATTGCATCCATCTATATCATTATCATCACATATCAAATAGGCATAAATAAAATGCATCCATATCATATCCATCCATACAAGAAATAAAGTGAACACATCATAGCATGAATCATCTATATCTGTATCATATATATATAAAAAATGAATGTCATGGTGCAAAATCTGGATTAGTGTATGTATATCAATGATAAGTACAATATCCATGAGGCTATCAAAAAGGAGCCCATGAATGTATATTTGTGATAAATAATAGGGGAAAAATCAAAAAGTGTCTATACATAATAGCTAGCCCTAATGGCTACTACCCTCTCTAGCTTGCCTCTCAGGCTGATCCTCTGCTTGTGGTCATGCGTCACTGTGCTGTGAAAAATTTAGTTGTTTGAGTGCCACTGGTACATCATGATGGTAATGCTTCCTGTAATATGTAGCTTCTATAATGGCCTCTCTGTATAACCGCATTGACATTGTCCAACCATGGGTGGCCACCATCATCGCCTTAATCTGTTGTCACCTAGCCACCTCTTGTTCTCTCTCTCCTATCATAGCCTATACTCTCTATAAGGCTTGATCTCTCTTGGCTGTGACCGCAACCACATGCTACTGAGCCTTGTATCACTCAGTAGTAATAACCAAAACCTGTTGGCAAGCCTAATACCACTCAATAGTCAATATCTACACCTGCTGTTGTAGTTGTTGTATCTATGCATCTCAAGCATCTAGTGGTGGTGGTGGTCCTAGCTGGTGCTAAAATAATGGAGGTTGTTGAGGAGACTGTTGTTGTACCATGGGAGGATCCCCCGAAACCTAACCATCTTGGTTATCCTGGGCATCAACTCCCCTGTCTCTCCCTACTCGTCTGCCTCTAGGTCTCCCTCTAGGAGGAAGACCTATTGGATCCGTCAATTGTTGGGGAAGAACAAACCAAGCATCATATGTAGGCATAGTCTGAGCTACCACCTGTCCCTAATCATATGCTCAAGTTTGGGCCACCAACTATCTGAAGCTCTCTATTGTCTTGGGAGCCAGGATAGGCGGTCCCCATGTGGAACCTTTTTGGCCAATCTCACAAAAATGGCCCTATATGCATCATCAGGTCTATCATGGACCTCTTTGAACTACCTAGCTACCCTTTCTGGTAGATATCTCTCAATAATGTGATGCTCTCGAACTTGGATGTATCGGGTTTTCCTGGTGAAATACAACTATTGAATATCATCAAACCATGGAGGCATTTGTAGCCATGGGCGCCAGCGGAAAATAGTCATGTCATCTATCACTCGTCTCCAATATAGGAGTCCAATCTATCCATTGTGCCTAAAGGTAATGGCACCTCTATACCTCCAAATAATAGGATCATCTAGCTCCATGTCTACCATCTAAACAATAGGCTGAAGCATGACAATGTGCTCCCATGCCCAAATATACAGTAGAGTCACCCCTACACCAATGGGTCTCCCATCACAATAGACAAAATCATGCAAATCATGATATAAGGAGGCTAACATCACAATCCCCCACGCAAAAATTGACCTCCTATACAACATTTGATGCCACACCAAGCCCCATCCTAAGTTGAATCCTTTGATGCATCTATCTAGGGAAACCAAACCCAAAATGATGGCTACAATGATTAATCTGAAGGTCAACACATGACCTCTATATGACTTGAGGTCAATCTATGATGTAACCAATGCAATCTTATCCATCTCCATGACCTCAAGGTAGGTGTCGAACCTGACATCAGTCTCATAAATCATATGATATCCATGAATCGACAAACATAGTATATGCCAAACATCCTCTAGAGTAACCATCACCTCACTTGTCAGAAGGTGGAAAGATGAGGTCTCATTGTGCCATCTCTCACACAGAGTTGTCATTATCACTAGATGTGTCCAAATCACAGACACATATGCGACATACCAAAGGCCAATCTCTCCTAGGTGCTCTTGGTGCAACTTTGATAAATCATCTAATCTCTCCAACATGGTGGACCTGTGCTGCCATGATATTAGTGGTGGAAATACCTCCTACATCCATGAAGCACATGACATCAGGAAATCATCAAAATTTGAATTAATTTGAAATTTATAGCTCAGAAATCACAATAGTGTCGCTATATTCAAATTTCAAATTGCAACGCCCAATGCATTTAAAATTGCAAATCAAAACATGTGTTGCCAAATAAGTTGGCATCATGATTTAAATTTTTGCATACCCTAGCCGTAATTTCTAAATCGACAAGTGCATCACCAAATAAGCATGTGTCACCAATTAAAATTAGAAACCCTAATTTTAAATCGTGAGTAGCATCACCATATAAATATGCATCACTATATTTCATCTAGGTGTCATTGATTTCAATTTGGGCATAGCTATATAGCAATGCCACCAAATTTTGAACTTCAAAGCGTAATAAATGCATCAAAAATTTAAATTTAAAATCAAGTTTCAAGTTACATACCGGCGGTCCTGAGCCTGGAAGCCGCTAGAACTCTCGAACTTGGTCGGAGATGTGCCTGGGAAGCTCTTGGTGCATTATTTTTTTGGAAGGTCAGAGCTCAAATCACAAGAATCTCTTAAATGTGAATGCACAAATGAATTGAAAGTGACCCTTCTTGGCTTATTTAAGCTAGAAAATTAGGGATTTATTTGCCGTAATTTAACCTTGAAGCTAGGGGTTATCATCATTTTCACCAATTTTGCCAATTTGAACCTAATTTTGCATCATTTTTTTTCATTTTTGGCATTATTCTTGCATCCTGGAGCCTTTCTGGACCCTTAGGGAAACTTTTAACCTTTGTCAAGAAATCAACCCAAAATTTGAAATTTTCACCCTATTTCTTGAGGGGGCAAGGAGTTAGCTTTATCCTTCTATTGGGGCATCCAATATATATATATATATATATATATATATATATTTTATTTAAGTAGTAGTTTTGATCCGAAAAGCATTATTCTTTGAACCAAAGCAACAAGTACCTTGCTTCAAAGAGGGGAAAAATGTAGACATTGAAAAATTGTCCTAATCGATATCATACACTAGAAATAGATTTACTAATATCATTTTCTCTTTAATCCATCCTCTTTTTGCTTAATTGATTAAAATAGCCTAGCTGTTTAATTAATTGCATCATTTTCATCCATTAACCTAATTAATTTAATTGGGTTAATTCATCCCTTTCCATGCTAACATTTCATCTCATTAAATTAAATACATCAAAATATTTAATTTAATTCCCTAAGTCATCTTATTTAATTAACCCTAAGTTATTTAATTAAATATCATTCCATCTCTCCCCCATTTATCAAATCATTTAATTTAATGAATATCATTTTAATTACTCCAAATCCCCTAATTGCATGATTAAACCTTGTTTAATTATCAATTAAACTAACTTTCCTCTAAGCAAAGGGAATACTCCATGGAATATTCCTTATCCTCTTTTTGCACAACTAAAACTTTGTTTTAATTTGAAAAAAATTATTTTTCCTCACCCATGAGAATATTCCAAAAGAAAATTCTTATTCCTTCATCATTTTAAAAGGGGATATTTTCACTTGGATTCTTGAGAAAGTTTTAACCTTCAACCTTTTGAACAAGTTACCTTTGGCCTGTGTGAGCAGGTCAAAAGTGTGTTTGTTTGAGGCAAGTGTGAACCCTTGATTAGAATCTCATCATGCATTCTCATCTATTGATGAGAATCCATGATCCATGCCTCTCATCTCCTTCATCTTAGACCATATATTAATATTTTTAATCTCCACCCTTCATTCCTCATTTTTTCTCCTATAAATAGGTCACTATTTGGAGACAAATGGATCGATCTTTCAATTACAAAGTCATGTTGTTGAATTCACTTGTATCCATACACTCATATTTACTCACATTTTAGCTTATCTTAGTTAAATCTAATTCATCATAGCTTAGACCATCCATTAATGGCTTCCATACATCCATCTTAGCTTGTTTATAAATTAGGGTTTTTCATCATTTAGCTTAGAACTAGCTTAGATTAGCTTAGCAATACCATAATCAGTGTATTTTTAGCATGAAATCATGATAACTTAGCTTGCATCATGTTCATTTTTAGCATAAAATAGGTTTTCATGCATCAATCACAATGGTTTCATTGATTCTCTTCCATAGAAATGACTGAAATAGGCTCAGTGATCACGGGATTGGGAAAGGGTCATCGTTTCACATCAACACGAGACCAATTCCAAAATCAGATAAGTTTCAAATGGGTTAGATTAGGAATTTAACTATTTTTGTGTAGTTTGTAGGTTTCATTTTCAATTAAATGTTTAGTTTAATTTTCCAATTTGAATGATCTTGTTTGTAGATGTAGGTTTGTTTGGTGAAGTTATGCTTCGATTCATCATGAGTCAAGCATAATCGACCCTCACCAGCATTTCCTCCTCTCACAATATATTTTTATTTACAAATATTAAAATGTGCATGTACAAAAACATAGTTGTTTCCATTTGATTTCAACTTTATAATTGCTTATTTATCTAAAATAGAAACAAATTATACCATCTTGATATAGATTCTCTTATCTAGTGCATCATATTTTAAAAATAAATAAATAATTACGTTTTAGTATTTTTCTTGACATGGTAATTAATCAAATATTTTTATGTTGATAACCTACTTTTAGTAAAAATAAAATATAAAATATATATTTTTGGAAACTACACTTATGGATCTACAAAAGGGTATTTTTTATATTTAAAAAAAAAAATGTTATTTACATGACTAGCAGTTGTTGAAACATCAAGTTTTTCAAATAATTTAATTTTTTTGGTAAATTGGCTTCAAAATGATGCTACATATGCATTTATCTACAATTTTAGCTGGAAAAGTTGTGGAAATATATAAATAAGATAAAATAAATCTTACTAGATCATATGCTTGACCAAAATTAATTTTTAGTTAGAAATACTAAAATTCAATTGTGCTAATAAGTTTGTCAAAAGTGTGGCACAACTTTGTAATTTTAGCCATTATATTTTTTCTTAAAAATAGTCTAATCTAGCTTCTCTTTCTCGCCCCAAATTCATCAAAAAAATTTGGCCAAATAATATTCTAAATCAAACAGATGATAGAAACCTAGATCTAGTTTCAAGTTACATTTCACATATTCTTTACTTGAAGGGAAAATGTTCATTATAAAACTACAAAGTATATTTAGACAATTCTCTTTTGATATGCAATACATCTGACATAGAATTGTAGGTGAAAGGACCAAATCCCACAGGGAATTGAACGTTCAACCTCTTGTGTTCCTAACATATTTTGTTTACATCAACAAGTTGTCTAAAAACTTCAATCATTACAAACTTATCTTCTACATATCTAGGAAGTTTTAAAGGAAAGCCACTGAAGCTGCCAACCCAAATGTAAGAGAACCTTTGGAATTGAATGATGTAGCTTCCAGATATACCAACAAATTTTATGGCTTCTGGAGTAAGCCTCATTTAAATCTTCCCCTACATCTCCTGAGTCATTCCCATGGTAAAGGCATCATAAATCCTTTTGTGATGAACGAAACTCTTACCCAACTACAACTTGTCATAATACCTTAAGATTCGCACCTCATCATGAGGAAGGGCACTTGACCTCAACCTTTGCTAGTGCCTAGCACTAGTGATGGTGTAGATCAAATATGAAGACATGTGAAAGGATCTGTTGATTGTAAAGAAAATGAACAACTCATACATTTGGTCACTAATAAGTTGTCCCCAATCTAAAAATTGGTCCCCCTCAAGTACAATTTGAATGAATAAATATATCCAATCTTTAAATCCATGTGCATCGTTGTTCCCTCTTAGCTTGTGCAACAATACAACAATATCTGATATTTCACCAACAAAATGGTTTCTATGTAAATTCCTCGACAACTGGGATTTGCCTCTCCTAGGTTTAGCTAGCCAATTCTTTGCAATTTCATTATGATAGAGACCCTTCTTGGTTGAGAATTCAATCTATGAATTGGTATTTAGTCGAGAGCCAAGAAATTTTCCCATTTTGGAATCTTTAAACACAAGGAAAAAGTAGTTATTTGAATTTTAACTACCATCCTATTTTGTTTAATCCTAATTTCATGGGGCAAGGAGTTAGCTTTATCCTTCTATTGGGGCATCCAAAAAATATATATATATATATATTTATTTAAGTAGTAGTTTTGATCCGAAAAGCATTATTCTTTGAACCAAAGCAACAAGTACCTTGCTTCAAAGAGGGGAAAAATGTAGACATTGAAAAATTGTCCTAATCGATATCATACACTCGAAATAGATTTACTAATATCATTTTCTCTTTAATCCATCCTCTTTTCGCTTAATTGATTTAAATAGCCTAGTTGTTTAATTAATTGCATCATTTTCATCCATTAACCTAATTAATTTAATTGGGTTAATTCATCCCTTTCCATGCTAACATTTCATCTCATTAAATGAAATACATCAAAATATTTAATTTAATTCCCTAAGTCATCTTATTTAATTAACCCTAAGTTATTTAATTAAATGTCATTCCATCTCTCCCCCATTTATCAAATCATTTAATTTAATGAATATCATTTTAATTACTCCAAATCCCCTAATTGCATGATTAAACCTTGTTTAATTATCAATTAAACTAACTTTCCTCTAAGCAAAGGGAATACTCGCATGGAATATTCCTTATCCTCTTTTTGCACAACTAAAACTTTGTTTTAATTTGAAAAAAATTATTTTTCCTCACCCATGAGAATATTCCAAAAGAAAATTCTTATTCCTTCATCATTTTAAAAGGGGATATTTTCACTTGGCTTCTTGAGAAAGTTTTAACCTTCAACCTTTTGAACAAGTTACCTTTGGCCTGTGTGAGCAGGTCAAAAGTGTGTTTGTTTGAGGCAAGTGTGAACCCTTGATTAGAATCTCATCATGCATTCTCATCTATTGATGAGAATCCATGATCCATGCCTCTCATCTCCTTCATCTTAGACCATATATTAATATTTTTAATCTCCACCCTTCATTCCTCATTTTTTCTCCTATAAATAGGTCACTATTTGGAGACAAATGGATCGATCTTTCAATTACAAAGTCATGTTGTTGAATTCACTTGTATCCATACACTCATATTTTCTCACTTTTTAGCTTATCTTAGTTAAATCTAATTCATCATAGCTTAGACCATCCATTAATGGCTTCCATACATCCATCTTAGCTTGTTTATAAATTAGGGTTTTTCATCATTTAGCTTAGAACTAGCTTAGATTAGCTTAGCAATACCATAATCAGTGTATTTTTAGCATGAAATCATGATAACTTAGCTTGCATCATGTTCATTTTTAGCATACAATAGGTTTTCATGCATCAATCACAATGGTTTCATTGATTCTCTTCCATAGAAATGACTGAAATAGGCTCAGTTATCACGGGATTGGGAAAGGGTCGTCGTTTCACATCAACACGAGACCAATTCCAAAATGAGATAAGTTTCAAATGGGTTAGATTAGGAATTTAACTATTTTTGTGTAGTTTGTAGGTTTCATTTTCAATTAAATGTTTAGTTTAATTTTCCAATTTGAATGATCTTGTTTGTAGATGTAGGTTTTTTTGGTGAAGTTATGCTTCGATTCATCATGAGTCAAGCATAATCGACCCTCACCAGCATTTCCTCCTCTCACAATATATTTTTATTTACAAATATTAAAATGTGCATGTACAAAAACAGAGTTGTTTCCATTTGATTTCAACTTTATAATTGCTTATTTATCTAAAATAGGAAACAAATTATACCATCTTGATATAGATTCTCTTATCTAGTGCATCATATTTTAAAAATAAATAAATAATTACGTTTTAGTATTTTTCTTGACATGGTAATTAATCAAATATTTTTATTTTGATAACCTACTTTTAGTAAAAATAAAATATAAATATATATTTTTGGAAACTACACTTATGGATCTACAAAAGGGTATTTTTTATATTTTAAAAAAAAATGTTATTTACATGACTAGCAGTTGTTGACACATCAAGTTTTTCAAATAATTTAATTTTTTTGGTAAATGGGCTTCAAAATGATGCTACATATGCATTTATCTAACAATTTTAGCTGGAAAAGCTGTGGAAATATATAAATAAGATAAAATAAATCTTACTAGATCATATGCTTGACCAAAATTAATTTTTAGTTAGAAATACTAAAATTCAATTGTGCTAATAAGTTTGTCAAAAGTGTGGCACAACTTTGTAATTTTAGCCATTATATTTTTTCTTAAAAATAGTCTAATCTAGCTTCTCTTTCTCGCCCCAAATTCATCAAAAAAAATTGGCCAAATAATATTCTAAATCAAACAGATGATAGAAACCCAGATCTAGTTTCAAGTTACATTTCACATATTCTTTACTTGAAGGGAAAATGTTCATTATAAAACTACAAAGTATATTTAGACAATTCTCTTTTGATATGCAATACATCTGACATAGAATTGTAGGTGAAAGGACCAAATCCCACAGGGAATTGAACGTTCAACCTCTTGTGTTCCTAACATATTTTGTTTACATCAGCAAGTTGTCTAAAAACTTCAATCATTACAAACTTATCTTCTACATATCTAGGAAGTTTTAAAGGAAAGCCACTGAAGCTGCCAACCCAAATGTAAGAGAACCTTTGGAATTGAATGAAGTAGCTTCCAGATATACCAACAAATTTTATGGCTTCTGGAGTAAGCCTCATTTAAATCTTCCCCTACATCTCCTGAGTCATTCCCATGGTAAAGGCATCATAAATCCTTTTGTGATGAACGAAACTCTTACCCAACTACAACTTGTCATAATACCTTAAGATTCGCACCTCATCATGAGGAAGGGCACTTGACCTCAACCTTTGCTAGTGCCTAGCACTAGTGATGGTGTAGATCAAATATGAAGACATGTGAAAGGATCTGTTGATTGTAAAGAAAATGAACAACTCATACATTTGGTCACTAATAAGTTGTCCCCAATCTAAAAATTGGTCCCCCTCAAGTATAATTTGAATGAATAAATATATCCAATCTTTAAATCCATGTGCATCGTTGTTCCCTCTTAGCTTGTGCAACAATACAACAATATCTGATATTTCACCAACAAAATGGTTTCTATGTAAATTCCTCGACAACTGGGATTTTCCTCTCCTAGGTTTAGCTAGCCAATTCTTTGCAATTTCATTATGATAGAGACCCTTCTTGGTTGAGAATTCAATCTATGAATTGGTATTTAGTCGAGAGCCAAGAAATTTTCCCATTTTGGAATCTTTAAACACAAGGAAAAAGTAGTTATTTGAATTTTAACTACCATCCTATTTTTTTTAATCCTAATTTCATGGGGCAAGGAGTTAGCTTTATCCTTCTATTGGGGCATCCAATATATATATATATATATATATATTTATTTAAGTAGTAGTTTTGATCCGAAAAGCATTATTCTTTGAACCGAAGCAACAAGTACCTTGCTTCAAAGAGGGGAAAAATGTAGACATTGAAAAATTGTCCTAATCGATATCATACACTCGAAATAGATTTACTAATATCATTTTCTCTTTAATCCATCCTCTTTTCGCTTAATTGATTAAAATAGCCTAGTTGTTTAATTAATTGCATCATTTTCATCCATTAACCTAATTAATTTAATTGGGTTAATTCATCCCTTTCCATGCTAACATTTCATCTCATTAAATTAAATACATCAAAATATTTAATTTAATTCCCTAAGTCATCTTATTTAATTAACCCTAAGTTATTTAATTAAATATCATTCCATCTCTCCCCCATTTATCAAATCATTTAATTTAATGAATATCATTTTAATTACTCCAAATCCCCTAATTGCATGATTAAACCTTGTTTAATTATCAATTAAACTAACTTTCCTCTAAGCAAAGGGAATACTCCCATGGAATATTCCTTATCCTCTTTTTGCACAACTAAAACTTTGTTTTAATTTGAAAAAAATTATTTTTCCTCACCCATGAGAATATTCCAAAAGAAAATTCTTATTCCTTCATCATTTTAAAAGGGGATATTTTCACTTGGCTTCTTGAGAAAGTTTTAACCTTCAACCTTTTGAACAAGTTACCTTTGGCCTGTGTGAGCAGGTCAAAAGTGTGTTTGTTTGAGGCAAGTGTGAACCCTTGATTAGAATCTCATCATGCATTCTCATCTATTGATGAGAATCCATGATCCATGCCTCTCATCTCCTTCATCTTAGACCATATATTAATATTTTTAATCTCCACCCTTCATTCCTCATTTTTTCTCCTATAAATAGGTCACTATTTGGAGACAAATGGATCGATCTTTCAATTACAAAGTCATGTTGTTGAATTCACTTGTATCCATACACTCATATTTACTCACTTTTAGCTTATCTTAGTTAAATCTAATTCATCATAGCTTAGACCATCCATTAATGGCTTCCATACATCCATCTTAGCTTGTTTATAAATTAGGGTTTTTCATCATTTAGCTTAGAACTAGCTTAGATTAGCTTAGCAATACCATAATCAGTGTATTTTTAGCATGAAATCATGATAACTTAGCTTGCATCATGTTCATTTTTAGCATAAAATAGGTTTTCATGCATCAATCACAATGGTTTCATTGATTCTCTTCCATAGAAATGACTGAAATAGGCTCAGTGATCACGGGATTGGGAAAGGGTCGTCGTTTCACATCAACACGAGACCAATTCCAAAATGAGATAAGTTTCAAATGGGTTAGATTAGGAATTTAACTATTTTTGTGTAGTTTGTAGGTTTCATTTTCAATTAAATGTTTAGTTTAATTTTCCAATTTGAATGATCTTGTTTGTAGATGTAGGTTTGTTTGGTGAAGTTATGCTTCGATTCATCATGAGTCAAGCATAATCGACCCTCACCAGCATTTCCTCCTCTCACAATATATTTTTATTTACAAATATTAAAATGTGCATGTACAAAAACATAGTTGTTTCCATTTGATTTCAACTTTATAATTGCTTATTTATCTAAAATAGGAAACAAATTATACCATCTTGATATAGATTCTCTTATCTAGTGCATCATATTTTAAAAATAAATAAATAATTACGTTTTAGTATTTTTCTTGACATGGTAATTAATCAAATATTTTTATGTTGATAACCTACTTTTAGTAAAAATAAAATATAAAATATATATTTTTGGAAACTACACTTATGGATCTACAAAAGGGTATTTTTTATATTTAAAAAAAAAAATGTTATTTACATGACTAGCAGTTGTTGAAACATCAAGTTTTTCAAATAATTTAATTTTTTTGGTAAATTGGCTTCAAAATGATGCTACATATGCATTTATCTAACAATTTTAGCTGGAAAAGTTGTGGAAATATATAAATAAGATAAAATAAATCTTACTAGATCATATGCTTGACCAAAATTAATTTTTAGTTAGAAATACTAAAATTCAATTGTGCTAATAAGTTTGTCAAAAGTGTGGCACAACTTTGTAATTTTAGCCATTATATTTTTTCTTAAAAATAGTCTAATCTAGCTTCTCTTTCTCGCCCCAAATTCATCAAAAAAATTTGGCCAAATAATATTCTAAATCAAACAGATGATAGAAACCTAGATCTAGTTTCAAGTTACATTTCACATATTCTTTACTTGAAGGGAAAATGTTCATTATAAAACTACAAAGTATATTTAGACAATTCTCTTTTGATATGCAATACATCTGACATAGAATTGTAGGTGAAAGGACCAAATCCCACAGGGAATTGAACGTTCAACCTCTTGTGTTCCTAACATATTTTGTTTACATCAACAAGTTGTCTAAAAACTTCAATCATTACAAACTTATCTTCTACATATCTAGGAAGTTTTAAAGGAAAGCCACTGAAGCTGCCAACCCAAATGTAAGAGAACCTTTGGAATTGAATGATGTAGCTTCCAGATATACCAACAAATTTTATGGCTTCTGGAGTAAGCCTCATTTAAATCTTCCCCTACATCTCCTGAGTCATTCCCATGGTAAAGGCATCATAAATCCTTTTGTGATGAACGAAACTCTTACCCAACTACAACTTGTCATAATACCTTAAGATTCGCACCTCATCATGAGGAAGGGCACTTGACCTCAACCTTTGCTAGTGCCTAGCACTAGTGATGGTGTAGATCAAATATGAAGACATGTGAAAGGATCTGTTGATTGTAAAGAAAATGAACAACTCATACATTTGGTCACTAATAAGTTGTCCCCAATCTAAAAATTGGTCCCCCTCAAGTACAATTTGAATGAATAAATATATCCAATCTTGAAATCCATGTGCATCGTTGTTCCCTCTTAGCTTGTGCAACAATACAACAATATCTGATATTTCACCAACAAAATGGTTTCTATGTAAATTCCTCGACAACTGGGATTTGCCTCTCCTAGGTTTAGCTAGCCAATTCTTTGCAATTTCATTATGATAGAGACCCTTCTTGGTTGAGAATTCAATCTATGAATTGGTATTTAGTCGAGAGCCAAGAAATTTTCCTATTTTGGAATCTTTAAACACAAGGAAAAAGTAGTTATTTGAATTTTAACTACCATCCTATTTTGTTTAATCCTAATTTCATGGGTCTAAGAGTCGTAATCCCTAGTACATTCAATTACTAAGTCTAGGCACTAAATTTCTACAAGAAATGCAACTGCTTTGATCAATCCAATGGAAACTACTTGTCGTGTGATGGGCGGGGGATTTGGTTTGTTAGCCTTCTCCTTGAATTCATCTGAATTTACTTGCCCTAGTTTTCTATCCCCTACTTCTTTCATAGTGCAGGTTAGACCAAAAATGTAATCATAAATATGATAAATGTACCTCAAATTGCATATGAAATCCTAGGGTTTATGTGAAATTACACTAGGGTAATTTGTAATGTTAAAAACTTCATAGTATAAACTACAATTATAAACAAAAACTAAAAAAAATAAGGAAATGAATATCTTAAATAGATTCAAAATTAAAAAACCAATCCCAGTGCTAGTGTGCTCCTCATCCTTTGTGTCTTCCAGTGTTGTAGCTGAATTTTTTTCTTCTTACTAGGTAAAATTCCCTTTTAATCCTCCACAATAAATGTGTAAGTAGATGAGTATTTATGATACCCCCTTGTCATTTTAGCATGTATGACCTTTCACATCATCATTTCACTATGTTCGCTTTTTGAAAATTTAAAAGGAAATGACTAAATTATTGATAGAAAGTGGTTCATATAAATCTATTGAAGGTCACCATGGGTTATATAACCAATGTGAAATACTGCCAACTCTTCAATAGGCACTTTATACTATCTTTGAAATCTTCATTTCCCTTTGAAGTGGTAAAAGAGGAAGTTTTGTTAACTTAGTCGAAGCCTGAAAAAGTTACATAAACTCAAAGAAATGTTGAAATGACTGGTACACTTACCAAATTGGGATGTACAAAAGTTCAAATAACTTCAATAAACACTGCCACATGAAAAGACAATACAATGTTGGGAATTGACCATGGTGGTAGACAAAGGAGATGTTAAGAGATCTTGAACAGTGACTAACATGGTTATGATAACTAACTAAAATGCCACCAACATAGAACTTAGCCAAAATTTAGGTAGAAGACAAGTTTTTGAGGAATGATAAAAACTATGGTGACAAGACATAGGTGAGATAGAGAGAAGTAGAGATAGAAAAAAGAGAGGGAGAAAGGGAGAGATAAAGAGAGGAATAGAGAGAGAGGGAGAGATATAGGAGAATATGGGAAGAGAAACAAAGAGAGGGAGGTATAGAGAGGGAGAGATAGATTGGTAGATGTTTAGGTCTAGAGAAGGAGAGAGGGAGAAGAAGAGAGGGAGAGATAAATCAATATATAGAGAGGGAGAGGAGAGAGGGATAGGGAGAGAGGGAGATATATATTTAATAAGAATTTTAGAATTATAGATAGATAGGGAGATTGAAAAAGAAATAGATAGATAGATGTAGTGAAAGATATGGATAGAGAGAGAGAATGGTATATGTAAAGAGAGAGAGAAAGAGGGAGAGAGGGAGATATTTTGAGAGATAAAGATGGATAGGAAGAGAGAAATGGTGAGACAAAGAATAATATAGATAAAAAAAAAAATATGAGAGGGAGAGATTCAAAGAGGAAGAAAAAAAGATAGAAATAGAAAGAGCTAAAGAGGAGGATATAGAGAAATAAGTGAAGAGAAAGAGAGATGTAAAGATCGAGAGGGAGAGATAGAGAGGAAGGTAAAGAGAGATATATAAATAGATATATGTATGGAGGATAGAGTCGAAGATATATAGAGATAGATAGTGTTGATGATGATTTCACTTGCAGCAACAGGGCAGATAAATTCCTCACAGACAAACCATGAAGAGCCTATCCTTCTTGAAAGACTTAACAAAAGGCAACCTAGGGGTGTTTGTATGATAGGAAAAGGTTGGCTTAGTTCAATAACAAGTCTCCAGTAGTCAGGTCTTGACTGTACTAGGTTTGCTTTAGGGTATGATGTGATATTGTTGTTAATATCAAAGGGAATATGGTTATCTTTTATTTCACTAAGAATATCTCAGGTTTTATTAAGAATTATAAGCATCAGATATAAGATTTTTAGTTCAATCATAAAATAATATCAAGAAATTGAAATATTTGAAATAATATTTCATGAACATCAACCATTTTGCTATCACTTAAATAGATTTAGCTTTAAGCATTCAACAATTTCATAGAAAATGAAATATTTTCAATAAATTTCCATCCATTTGTCTATTTTTTGGAACATTTTCAATAATTTAAACATCTACTCTAAAATAAAGCATAAAAATACTAAAAATAAAAATTTCTCCCGATTATTCTCCATGCATTCCCCAAAGAGTTAATCAAATCAAAGCAAAACAAGTCTTTATACTTCACCAAATTGCTTCACAACTACATATAAAATGGTGTGAGCTTTTAAAGAGAGGGGTTTTAGTTTCGACACCGAGTAGATTCTGCATGCACCCTTCAATGGTGTAGCACACAGTCTTGTTTGGCTAAAATAACAAAACCAACTACAAAGATTCATGAGATAGGTAGCTATCAAATTGGGTTTGATATTTATTAAATTCTACATGCATACAAGTTTTTAGTCCAAAATGATTTAGAAAATAGGAAAAAAGAACAAAATTTAAAGAATTTTTGGCTCTTTCGACATCCACAAATTATGAACTTAACTTAAAGGGTATCCTCTAGCCTTTTATAGAAATAAGACATAGATAGGATAGACAAATACATGAGAGGATATACAAGGAATGAATCACGTCTACATACATGGAATGCAATGATTGGTAAGAGAATTGCAATTAAAGTCAATGGAGGTCAACCTCAATCTACACGTTGAAGCAGTTTGGGTTTTATCTTCTTTTTATTTTTTCCAGGAAAATATCTTGAATCAGGATAGTGTTTAGGAATTTTCCCATATATTTAGAATGATTAAGTCATCATCCTATTCCTACACTTTTGGTCTGCCTCGGGCTTTCTACTCTCAGGAATGAGCTTCCTTGGAGGTTGGCGCTTTCTATTGCCAAATGCGTGAAATACCGAGATCCCAAGTATTCTGACGGATTCAAAGACCTTTGCATCACTTTCTAAAACATACAGCCCGATTTGGATATAATTCTATCCATGACTCAAATTTGCTTGACAGTCCATACTCAAACTTTGCATCGCAATCTACATCTCCTACAATCACAAATTCCACTAATTAAACCCCTTTTAAAAAAAACATTTATACAAAATCTCATGTAAATAAAACCATCATGAAATTGGTTATCATCTAAATCCATCATAAATAACATGAATTTCAAAAAGCATAAATTGTTGTGTAATTATCCTTTATATACAGGATTACGAGATTATCAAACTCATTGGATAACCTCAAGATTTTAAATCTTCATTTTACATCGTTACCCAATACCTGGTACCTGGTATTCAGCTTTACCCGTGAATTTTCCCTAAACTTCAATATTATAGGAATTTCCATTTTACTGGACCTCAACTGTCAGACCAAAACACTTAAATGCTCAACATTTGCATTACCTTTTTCCTTTTCAACATTCCTAGTTCCCTATATATGATACCCGAAACACTATATTATGAAGTACTCTTACTAAATATTTATCTTTTCTCTTCACTTCAGGTGATCTCTTCAACTAGCCAACACCTTCCATAAGAATTAGTTTTCACTTGGGTCCCCAAGTCTTATAGTCTTGGGGCGTTTTGTGAGACCACACAATGACTGGCAACCAATAAAACCAAATTTAGACCAAAAATTGAGATTAAATCACCAGTTGTAAATTATAATTTATGCATATTTTAAAACAATAACTCTTTACCTTTACCTAGATTCTAACATAAAAATAGTAAAATTCTTCTGGAAACATCCGTGTGTGCTCTCATTAATTCCAGTTTTTGAAATTCAGTGAAAAGAATAAGTTCATTGACATTGAACTACATAATATGGTAATCCTCCAAATCCAACCAGGGATAGAGCCTTGCTGCCAGCCAAATGTCCATAGCCTCAACAAGGTTATCTCTATAATTCCCCCAAACATATCTCTACTGTCATTCAAGTATCTATAGCCCTCGTAGAGATATTTGGATAGACTAAAGAGTTTATATATATATACAGCTTTAGATATTTCATTGATAGCTCATTTTTTAACTTGCAAGCAATGAAGCCCACTACTAGGTTGGGAATTACAGTGGTAGCGAAGGTTACCTTTTGATTTTTCATTCAATGCAAATCCCTTCATCATGTCACTATTTCCCAAAACTCATTTAATAATTCCCTACTGGTGTGTATTTTTAGCTAAACTTTACCACTTTTATTCCAAATGCTAGCTAACTGCAACTCACTATATGTTAGAAGATATGCATAAATTAAAATTTAGAAGCAAACAATTTAATCACCAAATTTAAATCTAAATTTAGAACCATTAGTTACCACCCTTTTCTGATCAAATTTTAGGCAAACTGCTAAATACTTGGATAGCCCTTCTAATTTGACAGTGCTACACCACATTAATGGATCAAAAATTTCATGATGACAGTTAAACACAATCACATTATTCTACATTAAATTTGCATGCCTCGATGTGCATGATTTACTTCTTTCAAATTTCTTAGGTGATGATATGTGATTCCTTACTAGCTCAATTTTCCTTTCTACTTCGTACACATAAGCACCTTTAGGATTAAATATGGCTTAAGTAATAAAAACACAATGAAATGACCACCATTAATTTTGAAATTCTCAACTTGCTTGATTCACAATCTTCATACTGGGTGAATTTTGAAGCAAATTAACACCAACTGTGTGTAAAAAATTAATTTGATTTAACATTCTACTTTGAAAATTGATCTAGTTTCCACCTTGCTTACAATTTCCAAGACTTCACTCGAGGCAACTATGTACTGCAACTTCTTCACAACTTTCTATAAATTCTTCACTTCTCTCAAATTCTTTACACTTTTGGTTAGCTTTCTTGTTATTTTTCATTTCTTGCTCTGCTTATTCTTGCTTGCTTCTAGGTCATGGATAATCCATTTTTCCTAACCTTCTCTCACTGCCAAAATGTTTTCTTCTGTAGCATCACACCGCAAAGGCTTGAAAAGGTTTTCTTCATTAGGACTTCTAGTTTCACTATGCCAAACTTATGTTTGGTCCTTGGGGAAAAGTATGTAGAATCCAATCGCTACTATTGGTTCTATTCCGACATAGCTTCTCACTTTGTAGCATCACTCCTGTATATTGGGCTTTCTATTGAAGATGTTCACTCAGCTGCTAATTTGATAGCGCAACCTAAATATTTGGAGAATCTAGATACTATTCTATCTATTGCACACCCAACCATCTGAATCTCTTCCATGGATGATATTCCTTGATTCCTAGAACACGAGGAAGTGGTTCCAATATGGCCTTTTCTCACTGGCCTCCATATTTGTGACTTTGAGGTTCACTGGGAAATCGCCTACATAGGGTATTTAGCTCTAATGGATAAGGCATCCCACATCGAATTGAATGGCTACTCCTATCTATAGCTCAACCACCTATTTTTTCTTTTTTTATCTTTTGCTCTTTTGCAACAAGAATTTTGATTCTTTGATGTATATACGTGATACACACACACACACACACACACACACACACACACACACACACACACACATATATATATAGCTTTTTCAAACATCTTAAAGCGTGTATTTAATGTGCATGGTTTTATCATTTTACATTTCACAACACAATTTTACAAATGTTCGAATTAACTCTCATGTGTATGATAAGTTGAGCAAAATTTGTTAATGCAAAGGGTCAGACAGAAAAAAGAAAGAAAAAAACAAACAAAACAAAACAAAATAGAACAAACCAGGCTACAAAAAGCAAACTAACCCTAACTAACCAAAATTCTAATCTAAAAAACTACTAACCCTAACAAAACAATTTATTTTAATTTCTATAACTATTTCCATTGTTGTTTTAGTGTGAATTGTAGTAGGTTTATCCTTGAATTCATTCAAAAAAAATTCAAATGTCCTACTTTAGCAATGAATTCTTTTAAATTTTCTGCATTTAATAAACGTAAATTCAAAGGTGTACTTACCAATAACTTGGCTCATATGTATATGAAAATGACCTCATTAAAGGTCGATTGCACACACTTCATCTGATGTGACCATACTCTACCTTCTTTCAGCCCTGGTTCATGATTTATTTCTTTACTCTGTTCAACTCCATGAACAGTTGTGTCCATTTCTTGATTTTCTTCTCCTCCAAAAAATTTTTGTGTCTTTGGTCCTGTCTTCACTTTGAACTTTGTTAGACCAAACAATATCATAATTTATATTACTATCAAAGAGAGTAAAAGTAAAAGCTTGGTATTCTATATCTTGCATAAAATTAGGAAAATTTCCTTTTTTAGCTTGTGAATTTTCAACTTGGAGCAAAAAACACATGTTTCTTGCTCGATTTTCCCACTCCTCTTCACTTGCATTTTCCACATATAAAGAAAATGATGAATCATCAATACGGTTTCCTCATTTTTGATGTGATATTTTTAAATCTCAGCATTCTCGCTCATCCTCCTGCAAAATGTTAGGATTTTCTTTATAACAATTGCAGTTATCAAACCATTTTGATGTATCAGCTAATTTTTTAATATTTTCAATTCCATTAGGGTTATACTCTTCTCTTTAACAGTCCATTTCTCCTAGTAGTTAAAACTTCTTCTGTTAATGGAATCACCTTACACAGCCAAACTCACCCTAGTTAAAAAAATTCACAATCAAGTTCACCATGATCAGTTGTATCATGAATTCTACACTCGGTGACTCTACCAAAGGTGAATAAACTTAAAGGATGTAATCTCTAGTTAAAGATTTTCCAAAGTTTCTCAACTTCCATATTGAAGTACCAACTTGCATGATACTTTCACCTTACAAGCTTTCTTTTAAACTTGGAACCAATACAAATTCCTAAACAAAACACAAAGATAAGAAAAAAATGTAAGATAACACTAGTACATGAAGAACACACCGAACCCTCCTTCTAGCACAAGTTCCTATTGATGACAATGTCACTCACAGCAACAAGGTTGATAAATTCCTCACAGACAAACTACGAAGAGCCTATCCTTCTTGAAATACTTAACCAAAGGCAACCTAGGGGTGTATGTATGATAGGAAAAGGTTGGCTTGGTTCAATCCCAAGTCTTCGGTAGTCAGGTCTTGACCATACTAGGTTCGCTTCAGGGTATGATATGATATTTTTGTTAATCTCAAAGGCAATATGGTTATCTTCTATTTCACTAAGAATATCTCAGGTTTTATTAAGAATTATATGCATCAAATATAAGATTTTCAGTTCAATCATAAAATAATATCATGAAATTGAAACATTTGAAATAATATTTCATGAGCATCAACAATTTTGCTATCACTTAAGTAGATTTAGCTTTAAGCATTCAACAATTTCATAGAAAACAAAAGATTTTCAATAAATTTCCATCCATTTGTCTATTTTTGGGAACATTTTCAATAATTTAAACATCTATTATAAAATAAAGCATAAAATACTAAAAATTAAAATTTCTCCTGGTTATTCTCCATGCATGCCCCAAAGAGTTAATCCAATCAAAGCAAAACGCTTTATACTTCACAACTACATATAAAACAGTGTGAACTTTTAAAGAGAGGAGTTTTAGTTTGGACACTGAGTAGGTTCTACATGAACCCTTCAATGGCGCAACACACAGTCTTATTCGGCTGAACTAACAAAACCATCTACAAAGATTCATGAGATAGGTACCTATAAAATTGGATTTGATATTGATTAAATTCTACATGCATACAAGTTTTTAGTTTGGAATGATTTAGAAAATAGGAAAAAAGAACAAAACTTAAAGAATTTTTGGCTCTTCCGTCATCCACAAATTTTGAACTTAACTTAAAAAAGGGTATCCTCTAGCCTAGACATGAGACACAGATAGGATAAGAAAATACATGAGAGGAAATCCAAGGGACGAATCACATCAAGGCACATGGAATGAAGTGACTGGTAAGAGAATTGCAATAGAAGTCAACAAAGGTGAACCTTAATCTGCACATTGAAGCACTTCAGGTTTTATCTTCTTTTTATTTTTTCTAGGAAAATATCTTGAATCAGGATAGTGTGTAGGAATTTTCCCATATATTCAGAATGATTAAGTCATCATCATGTTCCTACACTTTCGGTCTACCTCAAGATTTTTTACTCTTGGGAATGAGCTTCCTTGGAGGTTGGCACTTTCTATTGCCAAATGTGTGAAATACCAGGATCCCAAGTATTTCGATGGATTCAAAGACCTTTGCATCACTTCCTGAAACATACAGCCTAATCTAGATATAATTCAATTCATGATTCAAATCTTCCTGACCATCCATACCCAAACTCTACATCACAATCTGCATCTCTTGCAATCACAATTTTCACTCATTAAATCCCTTTTAAAAAAGACATTTATATAAAATATCATATAAATAGAACCATCATTAAATTGATTATCATCTAAATCCATCATAAATAGCATGCCTTTCAAAAAGCACAAATTCTTGCATAATTATCCTTTATATACTGGATTACCAAATTATTTGACTCATTGGATAACCTTAAGATTTTAAAGCTTCATTTTGCATCATTACCCGGTACTCGATACCTGGTATTCATCTTTACCCATGAATTTTCCCTGGACTTTGGTTTTACTAGAATTTCCATCTTACCAGACCTCAACTATCAAACTGGAAGACTTTTCTCAACATTTGCATTACCTTTTGTCTTTTCAACATTATTGGTTCCAGGTATCCGATACCTGAAACACTACATTACAAAGTACTCTTACTAAATATTTCTCTTTTCTCTTGACTTTTGATGATCTTTTCAACTAACCAACACCTTCCTTAAGCATTAGTTTTCACTTGGGTCCCCAAGTCTTACAGTCTTGGGGTGTGTTGTGAGACCACACAATAGATAGGTCTAAAGAGGGAGAGAAATAGAGAGAGAGAAGAGATGGAGAGGGAGAGATGAAGAGAGGAGGAGGTATAGATAGATATCCAAAGGGTTAAAGAGAGAGAGTTCATATATAGATATGTAAAGATAAAAAAGTATAGATTGAGCAAGGGAGATAGATAGAGAGGGAGAGATAAGGAAATATGAAAAGAGAGAGAGGTAGAAATAAAGAGGATAATATAGGGAGGGAGGAAAGGATGGAGAGAGATATTGGGGGAAATATGGAAAGAGAAAGAGAGAGTGGTAAAGATAGAGAGAGGAGACATGAATGGAGGGAGGGAGGACGGGAAATGAGATAAGGAGAGGTAGATATGAGGGAGAGAGAGGGTAGATATGAGGAGAGAAAGAGAGAGGGGAGAGAGAGGGGGTGGAAAGGAAGGATGGAGGGAGAGATAGAGAGATAGGGTATATATATAGGTACATATAGGTAAAAATATATTGATGGAAAAAGGGAGATGGGGAGGGATGTAGGGAGGGAGGGAGAAGTAGAGAGAGGTGGATAGATAGGTATATAGATAGAAAAATAGAGATAGCAAGATGGATAGATAGATAGAGCCTGAGAGAGGAGGGAGATATAATATGGGAAATTATATGTGGAGAGAGAGAGAGAGAGAGAAATGGAAACAGAGGGAGCGATAGAGAGAAATATGGAGATATAGGGAAATATGGGAAGAGAAAGAGAGATAGAGGGAAGTATAGATAGAGAGGGGGAAATAAAGAGGGAGGGATAGGTAGAGAGAGAGAAGTCTACACATATGAAAATAGAGATAGAAATAGGGAGAGGGGGATAGGGGGAGAGAGAAGAATAAAGAGAAAAAGAAATATGGGAACAAAGAGTCAAGATAGACAAATAGAGATAGAGAGAGGGAGAGAGAGGAGGAGATAGGGAAATACGAAAAGATGAAGAGAGAGGTAGAGATAGAGATAGATGGAGGGATAGATAGATATTAATAGCGAGGAAGAAATAGAAGGATAGATAACGAGATAAATATAAAGGGAGAGTTAGAAGGAGAAATATAGAGAGAGATAGGAGGAAAATAGAGATATAGATATAAAGGACTATGCAGGGAGAGAGGGGAGAGAGAGGAAGATGAGAGTAGAGATGAAGATAGAAGGAGAGAGGGAGAAGAGAAATATACTTTTGCTTGACACAAATATTAGCATATTATAACATGAGAATGATATAAAGAACTTACATTTATATATTATTTGAGTATTTACAATGGTTGGGCTTGCATTTCTATGCCTAAAGGCATGATTTTTTTGTAAATTTTAAAAAATTACTAAATATCAATTGATATCTCCATCAAGTTTGTATATCTTTCAATGTTGAAATAAAAATATTACAATAAAATTAGCTCTCTTTCAACTTTATAGCCATGTATTTTTTTTTACATTTCAAATATGTTATAATTTTTTTTCTTTAATTTCCTTTGTAAGTGTCTCTTTTTTTTCAAAAACCTATGTTGGTATTTCTTGTTTCATTTTTTACCCATTCATCAAATTTTGAAACAAATTACAATTTTAAAAATTAAACTCTATTCCACTCACATTTAAAAAATAATAAATTTTATTAGTTTCAGAAAATAGGGGGAACACACTCAATTTTTCATTGTACATGTGATGTTAGCTAATTTTTCAATGAAGAAAATTTTTGAATTTTTTTTTTTAAATTTTAGTGGGAGAAAAATAAATGCTATGTTATGTTTTTTTGACAAAAATAGGATCACTTTATGTGCTCACCCTATTTTAACCCCTTAATCTCCACCATTTTAAAAAATGAGTAGTTTAGAAAGTAGATTCAAGGAGTTGTGACTCTTTTTCTTGTCATGTCTTCTAATTTTGAGTGTAACTATCTTCAATTTCTCATCCAATATTTGTTATTCTTGATTTTATAAAAAATAATTTCCACTTAAGAATCCATTTTAGTCCCCCATGTACATTCCTTTACCATAAACATGTTTCCTACTAAAAATAGATTGATGAGTTGAAGCGTCTTCTTTAAAAAAAATGTATGTTTCCCATTTACTATGTCTCTTAGTTAATCTACTTATTTTGCTCCTATATACAAATATTGAAGATCTTCTAAAAAAAGACATGTAGATTTTTCTAATGGGGTTGAAAATAAAGCATATATAACACTTTTTGTTAGTATGTCTCATGGATTTGGTAAATGGGTTTGAGGTTGTGTGCCAAAAGCATCCATATCTAATTTTTTTTAGGGGTTTGATGATTTTAAGATCAAAAGATAAGAATTTTAGACAAGTTTATAAAAATTTCCCAAAAAATAGGGAATGGAATTTTATAAAAGCAATCAAGTAGGTTTTAGATCTTGAAATTTACACTAATTTCTTATAAATATAAATCTAGAACTAATTTTACAGTTACTAATGAATATTTGAACCAAATATTTCAAACACATGAATAAATTTTAATAAAAATCTAGGTTGAAATTCATGGATTATAGAACACCCAAATTTCTCCAAACATAAAAACAATATTGTTAAGTAAAAAGTGTGGTAAATGCAATGAAATACCACTAAGTTCTTGGAATTTAAAAATAATAGAAAACTAAGAAGCTAAATCAATTTACAAGTGACTAGAGTGTTAAAAACCTAAAAGTGTGTGGAAAATAAGATGGTTTATGGTTTAAAAAGGGTTCACATGTCTGCCATAAAGACCTACCTATCATCTCTGAATAATTGCAAAAGTTTATAATTTTGTCTCTTTTAGGCTTTGGTATATTGAAGAAACTTGCATTTACCTAATGAAAATTAGTTCAATATATTAATGGTCTTTGCACATTACAATATAAGCTTAAATAACTTTAAAAAATTAAAATAAAATAGATCTTGAGAATTTTTAAACAATTTGCAACTTTGGAAAATTGATTTGACAAAAAAAAAGATTGTAATAAGGTTCAAAAGAAACATTTCCTCATCTTTATGAAAATAAATTCCTAAATATTTAAAGACTCTAGGGTCCCCAAAAAAATATTTTACATGTCCATTGTCATAGATCACAACGTATGGTAGTAATCTCAATAACTATGACAATGTGGTACCAAGAATCTAGAAAAGAACACAATAAAGACATGCAATGATTATCCTTCTCCATTTTCTTAGAGACAATGTAACTAGGTAATAACAATGCTAAAAAAATTCAAGTGTTCATCCACAAAGCTACCATTCTCCATCTTAAGGGTATACAATTTTTTTCTCAAAAATATTTTATTAACTAGAAATTTAATTAGATTAATATAAATCTCCCATTTTTTTCCAAATGGATACTAAGATGGTCTCTTCATGTCCATTTAGTAATATTTAATCAACTAAAATGAGCCTAATGAGACTCTTATATTTTTTATCCATTTTTCCTAGTCTTATTCTAAATAGCAATAGTTTTGGATTTGCATAGTGTAGCATGTATATCTTTATCCATGAGCATGTCTTCAATATTAAGATTCCAAAGCTTAATTTTTCTGACTAATAAATTCTCCATTTCTATTCTAGTTGTTATTTGTAACTCTTGATATAATAAGATCACACCCCCTTGTACAAGATCCCACTCAAATGAAGATGAGTGCAAAAATTTCTCTTCCTAGAACCTAGAATATAAGCTGGTTAGGATTTGGTAGCAAATAAAATGCAGAAAATTTTAATGGCCCAAGCCAACATGCCTAGGAAAAAATTGATAGAACATTTTTTTTAAAACAACAACACTGAAGATGTGGCAACAACATATTGCACTTTCAAAAATAATATGCACACAAGTGTCATGTGATACACAATGAAACAAGGGAAATTATAAAAAGAACAACCTCATTGTACACAATAAATGTAGTACCAATGGAAGACTAAACCTCTGTGATGAACCTATGAGAGGGCACACAAAACCCAAATTATTATTGTGTACTAACCCATAATCATTTCCTCTTGCAATATCTCACAAGGGTGTGATAATGGAATCATCAACCTCAAATAAAAACCATGACACACTAATAACTCTTATAAAATCCACAAAATCTCACACATATGATAAAATGTCAAGAATCTATCACCCCTCAAATAGATGACCAACCAATTATTTTCTAAAATAAGGAGTAGGATGAAGGAAAATTCACCTCTAATCCACTAAACAAAAAACTTTAGAAACACTAAAACATAAGGGTAAACCTTAACAAGGAATTTTGTAACCAAGGGGTCTATTCCACCACCAATTGGAATGACAATGACTTCAAAGAAATGGCATGCTTCCAAAATAAAGGATATGTCATAGAATATGATGTATGATACTTTTCAACAAAAACATGGGAAGAATCTCAAGACTAAGGGGATAAACTTCCATATAAAAAAATTTCAATAAACGATTGCAAGACCAAGAAAATGATGAAATAATGAAAATAAAACATTAAGGAAACTAGATCCCATATGAGACACTAGCACCTAAAGAGGATGCTAGTGCAAGTTCTCAAGCGTTGAAGTCTGGAACTAGAGTCCTTGTGTAGACTTGATGGAGTACTTCACTACAACTAGAGTTCTTATCAGGTGCTATAGTCCTATTCTAGCACTATATTCTTGGCTAGTGAGAAAAAACAAGATAGGTTTTGATCCCCAACATTTATAAAATACAAAAGAACTATAAGGAAGAAGCCCCAACAAAAGACAAACTTTGAAACAAAGGAAATTATTGGGGAACCACAAAGATCCTAAACACCTAATCTTGCCTCACACAAGCCCATGAAAGAGAAGACTCCCAAGGGATAGGCAGACCACAAGGGACTCCCCCATAAGGCCAAACCACAATAGGCGTGAAGGGGAAAGTAATACACACTTATCAACCCTAGAAAGACCACTTGGGGAACCTTAAATGGTCCTTCAATGAGCCAGTTCTCAACAACACACTATTCACACACAAAAATAAATATTCCTAGATATTCAAGAATAAATTACATGATTTAAAAACTAAAAGTTTATTTTAAACCAAAAGGAAAAATTCTCTTAGTTACTTTTATCCAAATAACATAAAAATCTTAAAGAGAATTCAAGATAACATGTGTGCTCCACTTTCATGAAACACATATTATAACAATGGTACCACTTATATGGAAAAATTATACTTCATCCATTAGGAAAGTTCCATAATGAAATATTACAATTACAAAGAGGACTCAAATTCCTAAATAATGCATATAGAAAAAAAATGAGAATTAAAAGTAAGGAGACAACCTCCACTTGCATACTATCCAAGGGTCTTGTTGTCACATGAAATTGCACCCTGCTAAGCACGAAGCTCAACATTCCATTGACACAATAGAAATGACCTCAAGGTGTGGTACCTTTGCACATATGAGGTAAAATCTCCAGAGAATATTGGATTCCTTTTTCAATCAAAGTACAATGTGCCGGTCCAACCCAACACATGAAATCCTACCACTAACAGCTCATAAGGAAAAGTGGAGAAGGAGAACATGAAAGGGAAATAGAGGTGATACACCAAGATGGAAAGGTCACTTCTTCCTAACTAATATTTGTACAATACATCAAAGAATGGGACCAAAGGACTCACAAAAATCTCTATTTGGTCAATTTTAGAGGTAAACATGGAGGTTAGGGTTTGATAGAGCGCTGGAAAGAAGGAGAATTTCTCAACATAGTAGCTGAAAACAATTTAACTCAAACACGTATACATAAAATGAAAATAAAAGCCACCCATACATGAAGGTAATGAAATATTACACATACATAAAAAGGGGAGAGAACCAACAACAATGATCAGCTTCATTAATGTAAAGGCATATAGCCAATCTTTACAATAGCAAAATGTGAAATACATGTCTGCAAAAGAAAACCCCCAGTGGAGCCAAAGGAAGAAGAACCTTGAAAATGAATGCATTTTTTTCCTTTATAGATTAGGCATAATTGAGAAATCGAAATCCAACCCTAACCCTAACCAGGGTTAGAAAAAAAGATTGTGCATGCAAGATCTGAGCCATCCATGAAAATAATGACCTAGGGCATGAATTTGAAAGAAAGCCAACAAACTACAATCAATAGGCATGGAAACCCATGAAATCCACCTAAGGAAGTCAAAAAATGCATTTAATACCATCCTTGAAGCCTAGGAAATTAGATCTAGTCATTGTGGAGTGGTTGCACATTAAAATCATAACCCATAACAACACGACAAAATTCCATTGAAAGGTTGGGGCATTGGGCTAGAAAGGAGACCTTTGCAAGCATGAAAAAAATGGTTTGAAGCCCTAAAAATGCATTGTTGAATGTAGGTGATTGGGCAGTTAGAGTTCGGGAGTCAAGCATACCTCTTACCCCATGCATGAAGAAAGGAGGATCAGAGCATGAAGAAGAAGGAAAAGTCAAGGGTAAGAGATGAGGCTTACCTTGAAAGTTGTAGGTAAGGAGGAAGCCATACCTATGTATACCAAAACTTAGTCAAATTCAAAGAAAACCCCCGGGGAAAGGGAGAAGGCTTACCTCCAAAAATAGAAGGTAAAGGAGAATGTTTACCTTTTATAAGGAGAAGGTAAGAAAGGAAGACCAAAAGTCCACCAAAAGTAACTTTTGTAGGTCGGAGGGAAGCCTTACCTCTTAAGGTTCCAAAGGTAAGAGGTAAGATGCAAGAGTGAAGGGCGAAGATTGAAGACCAATAGAAGAAAGGGAAAGGATGGAAGAGGAAAGAGGGAAGGTCGAAAGCCGAAGTCTGACAAGACAAAAGACTTAGCCAAATCAAACCCTATCAACCTTTAGGTGGTGAAGGTAAGGCCAAAGGCTTACCTTGAGGGATCAATAGAAGGTAAAGGGTAAAGGGTAAGGTCAAAGGTCGGTACCTGAAATACTTGGAAGAAAAAGGGTAAGGAAGGGAGTGATGGAGAAGGCATGAAGTAAGAAAGTAAGAGACAACCCAAAAACCAAAAATTCTAGGACTTAGAAAAATTTAGGAAACTTTCATGGAAAAAATCATACAAGATGGCCCATGTAGGATTTCTGATATCGGATATCAGTGATAGGCCATCAAAGGGGGCCATGAAATGAAATTTTTTTGGTGATTTCCACGGGATGATTGCCTACTTATCATGGGATCCAAAGGCCTTTATTGGTCCA
>VDFB02277381.1:0-20227 GCA_007258455.2 Sequoia sempervirens
AGGCTTTGTCTAGAGAGGCTCGTCAATTTTACTTTGCTTTGTTTACTGAGGATTCACCTCCTGTTGAGGCTGATGAGAATATGGTCCTTGCTTGCATTCCTTCTTTGATCTCTAATGATTTGAATGCTTCTCTTACTCGTCTGATTACTCTGTTTGAAGTGGAGGAGGTTGTGTTTGGGATGAATAAGGGGAAAGTTCTTGTCCCTGATGGTTTCCTAGTTGATTTTTTCCAGAAGTTTTTGGATATTGTGAAGCTGGATTTGTTGGAAGTTGTCTGGGAGTCTCTTCATAGTAAGCAGATGCTTTGAGCCCTGAATGCTACTTTTCTGGTTCTCATTCCTAAAAAGGAAGGTGTTGATAGGCTTGAATTCTTTAGACCTATTGCGCTCTATAATGTGGTGTATAATATTATTACAAAATTGATTGTTGAGAGGCTTAAACCTTGTCTACCTATTGTGATTTCTGAGGAGCAAGGAGGCTTTGTGGTGGGTCGTCAAATTTTGGATGGGGTGGTGGTAGCCTTTGAGGTCATTCATTCCATGGCGACCTCTAAGGATAGGTCTATGTTCATCAAGTTGGATATGGCCAAAGCTTATGACACTTAAATGGAGTTTTCTTCAGAAGTTTCTGTTGCCCTTTGGTTTTTCTTCTGATTAGGTGAGTTGGACTATGAGTTGTGTAACTTCCTCATTTTCGGTTATTGTGAATGGTGAACCTTCAGAGCTTTTTTACCAGGGGCCTTCGTCGAGGGGATCTACTCTCTCCTTATCTATTTATTATTATGGCGGAGGGCTTGGGTCGGTTTCTTAAATTTTGGGTTTCTCAAGGCTTGATTCATGGTTGGCAGTGGGGTTTGGGTTTGCCAATGCTTTCTCATCTCCAATTTGTGGATGACACTTCTTTTATGGGGTTGGCTCGTATTCAGGAAGATGAATCATTTAGGCAAGCTTTGGATATCTACCTTGCTACTTCAGATCAGAAAGTCAATGAGCAAAAGTCTTATATTTTCTTTTTTGATACTCAAGCTATCTAGCAGTGGATTGCAGCTATTTTGCGGTTTCAAATAGGGTCTCTTCCCTTTGTCTATTTGGGTATTCCTCTTGTTGTTGATCATCAGCCTAAGTCCTCCTGACATATGTTGTTTGATAAGCTGAGGCAGAAGGTAACTCATTAGGCTCATCGGTGGTTGTCTACAGCTGCTAGAGTGACTCTTCTCAAGTCAGTTATCCAGGCCCTTCCCATCTACAAATGCTTTGTTCAAGTGGCCCCTATGTATTTTCTTAGGGAATTTGATGCTCTCTCACATCAATTTCTTTGGAGTGGTAACTTGTTGTCTACTAAGTGGAGCCTTGTTAAGTGGGAATCTGTGTGTAGACCAAAGTAGGAGGGTGGTCTTGGTTTACGCTTTGCTATTTTGAACTGGCAAGTTCTTGCTGCTAAGCTTTACTGGCATTGGTGTACGAATCAACACTAGTTATGGGCCCGTATTCTCAACCATAAATATCTTAGGGGTGTTGCTTCTTTTGAGGTTCCTTGCTATCCTCTAGAGGGGAGTGGTTCTATGATTTGACATACTTTGAAAGTGGGGGCACATTTGATTAAGCGTGCGATTTTTTGGATTTGTCATTCAGGGTCACAGGCTCTTTTTTGGTTAGATTCTTGGGATGGTCACCCACCTATTCTCTCTACTTTCCTCACCTCTAGTCTCTTTCTAATTTTTTTACTGTAGTTGGCTGAGATACCATTGAGCATTATAAGTTGCACAACATTGTGGATCGACTGTAAGCTTTCGTTGGAAGCATCCTTCTGAGTGGCCACCTGGGGGTCTAAGGAGGATAGGCATCAGCCAGCTCAGCTTCTGGCTTCCCATGCTTGTAATTCTTTGAGGGGACCTAATGTCTTGGCTTGGGATGGTTTTGGCTTGTCCGGGAAGTACTTTTTGTCTGTTGGTTATAACAGTTTGGTAGGCAATTGTTTGGGGATATTGAGGTCCCTTGGTGGAAGCAAGTTTGGTACAAGTTGTTGTGGCCCAAGTGCAATTTCTTCATATGGTTAGTAGCTCAAAACCAGTGTCTTACTTGGGATAATTCATGTAAGCGTGGTTTCCAATGCCCTTTAATGTGTGTTTTGTGTCATAACTGTGAGGAGAGTGTCTTTCATCTCTTCTTCCAATGTTCCTATGCTAGGGAGATTTGACATTTTTGGTGGAGGGTGTGGAATACGCCCTGTTGGCATGTTTCCTCGTTGGTTGAGTTTTTGGATCGGTGGGGCAAAGCCCGTGTTTCTACTTCCTTTCTTCAAGTTGCTTAGGCTCTTGGCCCATCCTTTATTATCTCGAACCTTTGGTTGGAGAGGAATCGTCGGATTTTTCAGGATGTGATGTTGGTGGCTTCTCGCTTGTGGTGGAAAATTTTGCATTCTTTGGGAGAAACTATTGCGGCTAAGTGTGATCTGACAACATCAATGGATCCTTGTGATGTTGGTTGTTGTAATTGTCTTCATCTTCCTCCTCAACAACAACAACTCATGCACAACAGATGTAGACATCCTACCTCGAAGGTGAGTAGGGAGGGGAGATGGTCTCCTCCACCTCAGGGAGTCTTAAAAAACAACACAGATGGCTCTTCTCAAGGAAACCCTGGTCATGTTGGAATTGGTGGTGTTGGTCGGGATAGCTTTGGAGATGTTCAGCTTATCTTCTTTGTTTATAAGGGTCTTCATACTAATAATTTAATGGAGGCTCAGGCCATTTTATCAGCTGTGGAGCATGGAAGTCAATTGGGGTGGTGAAGGATCATATGTGAGTCTGATTCCCAGGTTGTGGTGAACTTGTTGAATATGCGGCATTTAGATGATGTTAGTTGGCATTTGGCTTTGATTGTTGATCAGATCCTCAACCTCTGTGCTTCTTTGGAGTTGGTTACTTTCACTCATATTCCTAGAGAATGGAATGGTGTTGCTGATTGTTTGGCTAAATGGGCTTTTGATCATATTCATGATTGGAATTTGGTGGACCGGGGTCAGTTACCCTCGGATCTATCTCAACAATTGGATCACTTGGTGGAGCTCGATAGAGCTATGTAATGTCGTACTTATTTTAATAAAAAATTTACCCCTCCTTTATGTTAAGAAAAATGTTTAATTGGATATAGGGTCAAGTTCAATAATTAAATTCATTATTAAATGACAATTTCATGAATAACTTATCATTAGAATTGCTAAATGTATCTAAGCATCCTAACATGACTATTGCTATAAGATCCCAACCAATAAGTCCCATTCATCTCATTGTGTCATTAGACTCTGTTTACATGAGACTAATTACTATAAAGTGTATAAAATATATGAGACTAATTTGTCTTAATAATAGAGGAATCATAAATGCATAAAAGATTGTAGATGGAGAATGTAACAATGATGAGAGCCAATATAAGCATTAATGAGTAACTATTTTGTCATGTGTCATAGTTTGTTTATTGTTATCAAATGCTTGTCACAATTAGGTTCAATAAGTTTGATTGACTAACTCAAATTATCGTCTCTCTCCACATTTTATGTTTCCATAAGGACCTTCATAAGCTCTTCCTAAAATATACAAATGTTTAAGAATTGTGATTGGAAAAGAAAATTTAAACATTGAGTGACATGATACACAATAGACAATTTGAGGAAATTGTGAAGTCATTGTTCCACAAAATAACATTTAATAGGAGATAGAAGTGATTTATGTTAACTAGATTGTAATTTTGGTGATCTCACCATATAAAGCTCAATTAGCTGTATACTTTGAGGCTATTTACAAGAAATCACTTTTCTTCAATTTTATTTTATGTTTAGTATTTACAAGAAATCATTTTTCCTAGATTTTACATTAAGTTTTAGTAATTATGTTAATATTCCTTTAATTAATAAGAGGTATTGGATGAAATGGTTGGTTATTATAGAGTCTAAGTTTGTTCAATATTCATAATTGAAAACTTCTATAGTTTCCTCGAGTCTCATGGTAGATTATTTAATAGCAAAGTTTGGTAAAATTGACAAACTTGACAAATTGGAGAGTCTTGGACATTAGAATGGTATAATGTAGTGGATATTTGGAGTTTTTTGAGTGCATCTCTTACTAATCAAGACACTTGCTTAGATGGTTTGCAGCAAATGTAAATCCCGTTGGTTCTTTTTCACCAATTATATGCATTAGATTCCATAGGTTGTAATCTAGTTTTGATGTAGAAATTTTATATTGCAAGGAAGGCTCTTGTGGATCATTCCTTTCATAGCTAATGACACTTATCTCAATGATTTTTTGTCACAATATGGATCGATCAATGATGAGTTGCTCATAATTGTCTCAAGTAAATAGGAAGATACTTTTGCAAATCTCAAACAAAGTTTTTGTAGACATGGTAATGGTGGGCATTGGAAGTTAGTGGTAATTACACCACCATACCATCTAAAGCATAATGAGGCATCTTTTAATAGTTTTACACCATAAAAAATGAAGCCCAACAAATAAATTAATATGAGCCCAAGACCTCAAAAACAGGAGTTGAGTTTGGTGTTAGTAATACCTTTTTGGTGCAAAACTTGGCATTTTAAAGAACTAATTCAAGTGATTCTTGACCAATATCAATATCTTCTCCTTCACATTGGAATCAACCATGTTGACACTTGATAAATACAATAATATTAGGAAAAAATAGTTGATGTTCCTACACATATTGATACACAAAAAATATTGAAGCATTATGTTATGAGGGTTGACTAAAGGATGTTATGTGTATTTTATACCAACTATCTATTGAATCAGGAAGAAAGGAAATCCATGTTAGAGTAATCATGCATTAATTAAATAGTTAATTAATCTTTAATTGATTATTACTTTGATTCATTTCATGCACTTAAGCTAAATGTGGGAGTGTTTTTTTTTCTATTAACTAGGGTGAGCTTTTATTAGATCATTTTGTCTCATCACATAGGATGTTGACACTTATCATGATCTAATCCCTTTATCATATAGGGTTGCTTTATAAAATACTCTCCCTTATTGTATTATCTCTTAATCTCCTTGAAGGCTCTTGAGGTTCATTTTGTAAGTTTTTCTTGTTGATGATATAACATATTATTGTTTGTAGCTCTTTTGCATGGTAAGTGTTTTTGTTCGTTGTTTGATCTTGTGTCTCGTGTTTATTCATAATTTTGACAATCTATGCATAGATAAAACTCAATGGTCTTCTGATAAATATATTTTCTAGCAACCGAGCTCATTAGAGTGTATTGCAAATGTGGTAAGAGGGTAAAAATGTGTCTTATTTTTTGGGAAAATGAGAGAGGATCATGTACTTGTTAATATCATAATTATGAAAAGTGCCAACAACAATTTTTTTGAGGAAAATCTTTTTAGCTATTCACAAATGCAGGTATCTTAATTGAGCATTCTTGATAACCTTGCAATGTTTTCTTCCCTAGTGGTTTGGTGCCTACACCTATTTGGCATCAACCTCTCAAATATACAAAAAAGAATCATCATGGAAGATTAGGGAAATTGCAACTAAGCAAATAAATTTTGTGGTGAGCAGAAGTGAAGAAAAGTAACTTCACATAACATGGAGTGGCAAGATCTCGAGAAGGTTTTGAATCTAAAGAGCAAATATTGTGCAATCTCAAATAATTTTAATTCAATACTAATTTTCCAAATTTTGACCTTTATTATTTCAAATGAAAATACTACTTCCATAAGTTTGAAACATCAAAAAGCAAAGGGAAAAATATTCCTTACGAATCACATTCTCCATTTTATTGCTATCAAAATAGATCATTCATTTTTGTAATCCTTCGTTACATTTTGGGGAAGTTCATTTTCCAAGGTATAGAGAAGATTATAATTGAGTGTGGCTTCTTCAAGGGAAAATATTAGTCTAGATGTGAAATATCATTTCTCTAAAACATTCAAGAAACATCTTATGATATATTGCATTGCATAAGGTAGATTTTACTTCTTATAGATACCAACTCTTAAGGGTATTTTTTTTATCCTAGTTTGACATTGATTTATCCCTCTCTTCTTGATTTGTTTGGTTGTGGTAGGCCACAACTTGAAAAAATCTTGGTGGATGGTTTGATATGGAATTGGGTGTAGTTGTTTGAATTTGTACATTTGCTAAATCACATTTTTAAAGCATTAGGGAAAAAAAGTGCAAAGCAATTTTTTAATGACTTAGCATGTCAAATGGTTATTATGGGTATTGCAACATGATAGTGTGCAAGTTCGTGGCTCTCATTGGTCTCACATTTCTTATGAATAGTTTTAAAGTAGTTGGGTGCTTTTCATTGTGTATGGGATGGGTTGAAATTAACAAATTGGAGGCCAGACTAATGCAAGTTTTGTTGAAGTGTTATTCTTTTGCAAAATGTCTTGAAATAGGTTATATTGATAATGTGGAAAAACAATTGTTTCCCTTTTTGTTGTTGTTATGGGTACTTGGTACGAGGTGCAAGCATTCTTAGAGTATTAAGATCCTCGATCCTATTCAAAGTGGAATCTAGAAGGTTTCTACACTAGAATGCACATAGTATATACCTAATGTTGATTACCTACTGGTATTTTTTCAGTTAAATAATTCCAATAGACTTTTAAGTAGAAAGTAAATGATAAAAGCAAAAAAATCTTTGAGATCTTGACTATCATATTTTCTTGGTTATGAGCAAATTAATCTATATTTAGTTCAATATTGAAACCCCTGTTTGTCGACTACTATTCACTTTCTTTTGGTTGACATGAACTTTATGGGTTCAACTTGTATTAAGACTTAATTAGGTTTAGGAGCATATGATTGTTTGATGATTTCATTGATTTTTTTAAGGTAAGTTACATTGTGGGCCCATAACCCAAAATTCCCTTAATCAATTTTACATCTTAATCTTTAGAATGCATGATGTTTAACTAAGTTGGTTGGAATGAAATAATATTTTTATGAAATCAAATATATATTATCTTAGCATCAAACATGAGGACATGCCAAATTTTTACAAGGAGAGAGACAAACAATAATTTTTTTTAAGCAAGAGCTAGATATTAGTGTAAACATGATATACATAAATTATAAGTTTTAAAATTATCCATGGATGATAATAGTTTACTATTGTTGTTAAGGTACCTAGCAAAATTACCATCTTTTGTTTTATTTAACTTCGCTAGTAGACTTGATCAACCCAATAAATTTGTACGTGTTTTATAAAGTATTATCGAGAAAAGATATCCTTAGAATGTTATAAGATGACATTAATTACCTAAGAGTCCAGGACAAGGTGATAAATATTGAAAGTTGTTTTGTCTAGATTAGGTGTTACAAGCTGAAATATACTAACCAATTTTTTGCCACAGTTTTTACACAATCACCAACACTTGGACAACTTGATTAGCGTTAGCTCCAAACCCAAACTCTATCAAAGCAACTCTAACCAAGAATGCACCCTAAAACCACTTAAGGAAGAGGGGCGGGCATATAGTCAGAGGATCCCTAGGATCTAAAACTTGATACAGAAATTGAAATTGCTTACAACTAGGAATGTAAAATAAACTCAACGGCAAGAATGTGCACACAAGATCCCTTTGAAGGTGACGTGCTAACATATGATAGAGTGATTATTACAACTGAAATAATTAGGCGGATAACTAGCCAAGGAAGATTTTCAAAGTAAACTAATTCATCTGGTGTGGCGGGCATCCACTCAAGAGTGGGGATTCACCACTTAACAGTGGGTGAGAATAGCAAATACAAAGTAATTTTCCTCCTCACTGGCGGTAAACCATCCAGGGGTTATTGTATGTGAATTAGAAGCACAAGTAAATGCATAATTAACAATGGTTGGATTAGTACTACTAATTCTCAACCTTACAACTAAAGAAATATGCAATTTACAGTGTGTTACAATGATAGACTGAAAGAAACTGTGAGAAGGATGATTCTTCCCTGCTCTAAACCACTCAATTACTGAAATTGAAGCTAAAAACTGAACTTATAACAATCTGATTACAAAAACCAACAAACTGAAAGTGTAAACCAACAACTATGAAATCAATGAATTGTTCATATCGTTCATCTCCTCAGGACCAGGTGCCGAGTAGTTTGGAGGTTGAATACAGCTTCGGCTCAAAGAAACCTTTGAATCCACTGGCTGAGAGTGCTTGCGGTTGACAAAGAGTGTTTGAAACATAAAGAATCCGAGAGCAGCATATTGATGCTGCGAGCTTTGCAGTTTAGAGCAGGGCTGGAAACTGTTGAATTCGAGCCCTTCTCCCGATTGGAGTAAAGGCTTGGTGAGTAGGCTTTAGGTAATAAACAAAGGCTGGTGTGGGGCCGATACGCTTCAAAGATGCGGATGAGAAGCAACAATAAAAACCAACTAGGTGTTGTATTTCAAACACGAAATTGGATTGAAACTAGGAGGTAAGCATCCCTCGAAGTAAAAACCAAGTTGTCATTTTGACAGCATAACATTAGCATAATTTGATGGATGAGAAAAGCTGGAGCAAACTTCTCTTTTATAGAAAAAGAGGTGACTTCTCAAATTCCCAAAACTCCAAGAAAGAGACACCAAAAGTCACTTTTTGAAATTTTTTAAAATTCAAAAATATTAAATCTTCCTCAAGATGATGTCCATTTCAAGGCAATTAGAAATTCATTAAATGTTTAAATTTCCCTTTATGAGGGCGTCCCCCTTCAAGTCCCTCTTTTAAGCACAACTTGAAGTTAAAACATTAGGCCAAGGGGTCAACTTAAAATTATATCATATTTCCTTGAAAAATGAAATATTTCACCAAAATAATGCTTTTAAAAGCCAAAGCTTGAACACAAGCGATATAAAATAATTGAATAAATATTATAAATAAATTAAATAATTGAATTCTTCTAATAAAGTATCATTAATCCTCGAGGCACTCTCCTAGTTTCAGAATCTCTTACGGAATCAACACCAATTGACCTTCCTCATCCAATGGAGGTAATTCTGAAGTAGCCACCACATTCTACCCAAGTTCCTTCTTGAGGCGTGACACATGGAAGACATTATGCACCCTACTTTCAGCTAGAAGCTCCAACTCATATGCCACTTCACCAATCCTTTTGGTGACTTTGAAAAGACCATAATAACGTGGCTTCAACTTTTCCGCACCACTCTTCTTAAGGGAAGATTGTCGATAGGGTTGAAGTATCAAGTAGACCATGTCTCCCACTTCAAAAGATCTCTCAACATGTTGTTGATTAGCGTATAACTTCTGCTGATTTTTAGCTTTTTGCAAATTTTCCTTGAGAGATTTCAAGATGTCTTGGCTTTGTTGAAGCATATCTTTCGCCTATGGAGTTCTACTATCACCAAACACCAAACCTACAAAGTTAGGTGCATCCTAACCATAAAGAGCCATAAAAGGAGACATCTTAATAGACATATGATAGGAAGAGTTGTAACAATACTCTCCCAAATAAAGCCATTTAATCCAAGCCCTTTGTTGCCTTGAAATGTAATTTCTAAGGTAGCCTTCTAGCCACTTGTTGACAATCTCAAATTTCCCATCTGTTTGTGGATGATAACTAGTGCCTGGAGTAAGAACTGTTCCACTCAACCTGAAGATCTCTTGCCAAAAAGCACTTAGGAACTTACTGTCCCTATCGCTGACAATGGTTTTAGACAACCCATGCAAACGGAAAACTTCTCTAAAGAATAACTCAGCCACTTGAGCTGTTGTAAATGAAGTGTGACAGCATAAAAATGAGCAATTTTGTTAATCTATCTACCACAACAAAAATGCAATCATGTCCTTGCACCTTAGGCAACCCAGTGATAAAATCCATTGCAATGCTTTCCCATTTTTTATTTGGAATTGGCAAAGGCTGCAACAAACCAGCTGGAAAAGAATGTTCATTTTTATTCTTTTGGCAATTAGAACATTCTCTTACGTAACTCATAATCTCTTCCTTCATCCCTTTCCAAGCAAACCTTTCTCTAATCTGTTTATAAGTCTTGAATATGCCTTGATGACCAGCAAGGGGAACATCATGAAAAGACTATAGAATCTTCTTTTTAAGCTTAGATTCAGGCACTAAAAAGATCCTACCTTTATAAAGAATTAACCCATCAACCAACTTATACCTTTCATCAACCAAATGACCTTCAAGCAAGCTGGTTGCAAACTGATTTTTAGCATAATCAACAACAATTAATTCCTTCCAATCTACTGATAACTCACAAAGTGACTGCAAATGGGGTCTTCTTGAAAGAGCATCAACCACTATGTTATTTTTTCCTTTGACATATTCAATGTCAAAGTCATAAGCTTGGAGCTTACTTACCCACTTTTGTTGCCTTTCATTCAAATCCTTTTGGCACATAAAATGTTTAAGACTGTTGTGATCAGTCTTAACAACAAATTTGCTTCCCACCAAATATTGACAAAACTTAGACAAAGCGTGCATGATGGCAAGCATCTCTTTGTCATAAATTGAGTAAGTTTTTTCTACTCCTCTCAATTTCGTACTTTTGAAGGCAATGGGATGTTTATCTTACATTAAAATAGCTCCAACACCTTCACCTGAAGCATCACATTGCAATTCAAATGGTTTTGTGAAATCTGGAAGAGCCAATACTAGACATGAACTCATGATGTGCTTAAAATTTTCAAACATTTCTTGTGCCTTGTTTGTCCATAGGAAAGCTCCTTTCTTTGTGAGATTTGTAAGGGGAGTTGCCATATGTGAATAGCCCTTAACAAATCTTCTATAAAAACCACATAATCCCAAAAATCCCTTCAAAAGAGAAATATTCTTTGGAGGAGGCCAATTAGGAATGGCCTTTATCTTCTCAGGATGAACTTTGACACCCTTAGCGCTGATGATGTGGCCAAGGTACCACAGCTCCGTCATCCCGAACTCACATTTTGACTCTTTGGCAAACAAGCATTCTACCTCCAAGATGCTAAGCACTTCTTCTAAGTGCTTGAGGTGCTCTTCCCAAGACTTAGTGAAAATGAGGATATCATCGAAGAAGATGAACACGAACTTCCTCAATTGTTGTCTAAAGATCTTGTTCATACAAGATTGAAATGTTGTTGGAGCATTTGTCAAACCAAAAGGCATGACAAGAAATTCAAAATGCCCAAAATGGCATCTAAATTCTATTTTCTCTATATCTACTTCCCTCATTCTGATTTGATGATAACCAGAACGAAGATCAATCTTCGAAAAGAACATAGCCCCATGGAGCTCATCAATAAGCTCATCTATCCTTGGAATAGGATATCTATTCTTAATCATTTTTTTATTCAATGCGCGATAGTCAACACACATGCACATTGTGCCATCCTTCTTTTTGACTAGCACCACTACTGAAGCAAAAGGACTTTTGCTTGGCCTAATGAACCTCATCTCCAACAACTCCTTGATGGCCTTTTCTATCTCATCTTTCTGCTTCTTTGGATAACAATATGGCATGGTGATGACAGGCTTTGCTCCTTCTTCTAACTCAATAAGATGCTCACAACCTCTTTTATGAGGTCTCCCAGGAGGTAGGCTACCAAAGATTTTGCTCTTCTTTGAAAGTAAGGATTGAATATTAGGATGATATTTCCTTTTCTCTTCCACTGGATCAGCTGGTAGGACCATACATTTTTCTGCCCATTCGACTTGATCATGACATATCAGCCTTTCCATTCTCTTCAAAGACACAATTCGAGGGCCCCCATTTGACATCCCTCTCAAAACAACCTTCTTTCCATCAGCTTGAAATTTCAGCTCCACTGTTTGTAGATTCAATGTGATCTCTCCAAGAGATCGCAGCCATTGTATTCCCAACACACCATCGGTATCACCAATACCAACAACATAGAAATCATCTTTTACTTCATAATTTCCTAACTGAATAGAAAGGCTAGGAATCTTCTTTGTACATGACATGGTGAAACCATCAACTACCATTACTTTGAAGCCTTCAAATTCTTCAGTCTTCAATCCTCTCTTTGTCACCAATCCTTCGTCAATGAAGTTGTGAGTTGTTGTAGTATCAATTAGAGAAACTATCCTTTGAGAACCAACCACTCCACGAACCCGAAAGGATTCATTTTTTTGAAAACTTAATAGTTGTGCTAAAGCATACCATCTCCAACCTCATTAGGCTTCTCTTATGGAGCTTCTTCACTATCACTACTTGTTGATTCGTATTGTTGATAAGATGAATCAGATTCTTATCCATAATCAGAATAGTCCTCCATTCGGTGTGCTTTGCCTCTTCCATAGCAATGGTGACCTTTAACCCAAGGCTCACGACAGGTGTAGAAAACACCATCTTTTCTAAGTTGTTCTCGGAGCTCTTCTGAAATCTTTGGTAGAAACTTCTTTGGCATATTTGAAGAATGTTTTTTATCCTTCTTATGGCTGAAATGTTTCGAATGAAACTTAGGCCTTGGGGCTTCCAACTCCATGCTCCTCGCTTTCTTGATGGCTTCATCTAAAGTTGGTGGATCGAAGGCTTTGACCCATCCCTTCAAAGGCTCCATTAATCCTTTAGAAAAGAGAACCACAAGTCTTCTCTCAGTAATGTTAGGCACCATTACTGATAACCTTTGAAAATCAGCCACATAATTTTCTAAAGATCCTTGCAAATTCTCTGAATCTCAACTCGGGATCCTTGGTATCAAAGCTTTCAATCAGCTTGTTGGTAAACTCATCATAGGTGCGGATGAGGTTATGGACAAGAGTGACCAAACCATGAGTCCACCATTCGTGAGCTATTCCATCCAAATGCAATGTGGCAAATTTAATTGCATCTTCCTCTGGCATTGGTTTGAGAGAGAGATAGTTATCCAATTTTTGCACCCATGATCTAGTTGTACACTTATTACCACCATCAAAATGTTCCAAAGTTATCTTTCCCAAAGCTTGTTAAAAATAATTTCTAGGTACCATAGGAGGACGTTGCTCATTCCTTTCACCATTTCTCTGACTCCTTTGATTCATGTATTGATCAAAGGTCCAAGCATCTCTCATATCAAGAGGTAAGGAAGCATATTCCATATAAGCTTGTCGTGCATCACCAGCAAAAGGTGTTGCAGCTTCAACTAGTTGTTGCTCTTCCCTTAGAGTGAAAGTAGGGGAAAGAGGTCTAGAGGAGGACCCACTAGAAGTTGTAGTATGCTGACCCACAATTCTATCTCTTCTATTCACCTCAGGACTGCCATTACTGTTATTCCCATTAACTCCACTACTTTCACCAGTTGGATTATTTTGGGGCTAAATGATATTTTGTGTTGCTTGTTGATCCAACTTGGACAATAATTGAGACATCATGTCGATCATTCCATCAAAAAAATTTCTATTATGTCCCTTTCTTCATTAGCTTTCCTAACACTGTCTAACATTATTTCAATCATTTGACCAGCTCCTTCAACTGACTTTTCCGTACCTTCAACTATTTTTCCAAGATCTCTCAAGGCTTCTGAAAATGTCTCTGCCTTTGGAACGGGTGGAAACTGATGCTGAGTTCTGGCCTGAATTCTGGTGAATGGTCTGGTTTCTCTTTCACTCATTAGACAACTGACTGGAGAATGTCACAGGATGGCAGGGTCTTTTGCTCTAATACCACTGAAATATGCTAACCAATTTTTTGCCACATTTTTTACACAATCACCAACACTTGGCCAACTTGATTAGTGTTAGCTACAAACCAAAACTCTATCAAAGAAACTCTAACCAAGAATGTGCCCTAAAACCACTTAAGGAAGAGGGGCGGGCATATGGTCAAAGGATCCCTAGGATCTAAAACTTGATACAGAAATTGGAATTGCTTACAACTGGAAATGTAAAATAAACTCAACGCCAAGAATGTACACACAAGATCCCTTTGAAGGCGAGGTGCTAACATATGGCGGAGTGATTATTACAACTAAAATAATTAGGTGGATAACCAGCCATGGAATATTTTCAAAGTAAACTAATTCATCTAGTGTGGCGGGCATCCACTCAAGAGTGGGGATTCACCACTTAATAGTGGGTAAGAATAGAAAATACAAAGTAATTTTCCTCCTCACTGGCGGTAAACCATCCAGGGGTTATTGTATGTGAATTAGAAGCACAAGTAAATGCAGAATTAACAATGGTTGGATTAGTACTACTAATTCTCAACCTTACAACTAAAGAAATTTGCAATTTACAATGTGTTACAATGATAGACTGAAAGCAACTATGAGAAGGATGATTCTTCCAAGCTCTAAACCACTCAATTACTGAAATTGAAGCTAAAAACTGAACTTATAACAATTTGATTACAAAAACCAACAAACTAAAAGTGTAAACCAACAACTATGAAATCAATGAATTGTTCATAACTCATTCAATATACCTCCAAATGACATGAAATGAATTGCGGATGATTTGTGGAGGATAGGCTCCCAAACTTCAACTCAAAAACAACACCAAAGATCACTAAATGAAGAGGCACAAATTCCCAAGCACTTCCAACATGGTACGACCTTCAAGAGGGGCGATTTGCTTCTCAAAAATCAGAAATAACATAATAAAATCTGCAAACTTCTATGAAGGGTCACCCAAGGTATAGGAAACTAATGATCAAATACCCATCTCCAAATTAAAATCACCATAAGAGCTGCAAGTGAAATCGAATTTCAGCCATGATTGTATCAACAACTCCAAAACTGGAAATATCATCAAAAACTTCAATTATGAGGCTCAATCTGCTAGTCTGGATGAGAAGCAGCAATAAAAACCAACTAGGTGTTGTAATTCAAACACGAAATTGGATTGAAACTAGGAGGTAAGCATCCCTCAAAGTAAAAACCAAGTTGTCATTTTGACAGCATAACATTAGCATAATTTGATGGATGAGAAAAACTGGAGCAAACTTCTCTTTTATAGAAAAAGAGGTGACTTCTCAAATTCCCAAAACTCCTCCAAGAAAGAGGCACCAAAAGTCACTTTTTGAAATGTTTTAAAATTCAAAAATATTAAATCTTCCTCAAGATGGCGTCCATTTCAAGGCAATTAGAAGTTCATTAAATGTTTAATTTTCCCTTTATGAGGGCGTCCCCCTTCAAGTCCCTCTTTTAAGTACAACTTGAAGTTAACACCTTAGGCCAAGGGGTCAACTTAAAATTATATCATATTGCCATGAAAAATGAAATATTTCACCAAAATAATGCTTTTAAAAGCCAAAGCTCGAACCCAAGCAATTGCTCCAATTGGAAATGAAGAATTGAAGACTGACAACTGAACCACTACCAAAATTAGTATTTACTAAAAATAGTAAACACCTATAAATGCCACAAACCTCCAAGCAAGGAAACCCTAATTTCCTCTCAACGAGCCTATGGGCCTCCGGAATAGGCTGATGAGTAACTGAACTGATTAGTGATGAGAAGGGGACATTACACAAGCACTCTATTGATAACAAAAAGATAATTTACATTATATCCTTATTAGATTCTAAACTTGCCTCAAAGTTTTGTTTGAGTTCAACTATGTGAAATGATATCTTTTAAGGGTAATTATGTACTAGTCCCCATTCAATTGTATTTAGTGGAGGAAAAGAGGATACTCATGTAGTCTAGAATGCATGATTATCATATTGGGACACATTTTGATTTTGAGCAATATTTGACTTCATAGCATTTGTTACGCATATTATTCATTAATTATGTTTTATGTATTAATATGATAATAGTTATTAAATTTATATTGAAGAAAAATAAAACATTTTTTACTATAATAAGGTTTTGCATGAATGAGTAAATTATAAAAAGTTAATAAGATGGAGTATTTAGTATATAAAATTGCATTCTCTTTGTAAAATCATGATTTGCTTCATGCAAAAGTGTATCTATAGTTCTAATCATGTTATTCATTCACAAAGTATTTCTATTTGATCTATTTTCAAATAAAGCTAAGATAGAAAGAATTTTGGGAAAGGATCTAGAATTTGTGAAATAAAACTATAGATTAAATTAAAGTGAAATGAATTTACTATGATATTGTTAGCGTTACACCCACACTTATTTAACTAATTGTTTTTTTGAGTTCTAATTTTGATTCAACATAAGCTATTGAGGACAACAACTAAATCATAGGGGAGAAATGTCATAATAATTTTCACCCCAAGTAAAAATAAAGTTACAAAATCATTAAAGGGAGATATAAAAATAAAGGATAATATGATACTTTGGTTAAAATGGAGATTCATGGAAAATATTTATAAAAACTCTTTTGAAAGGGAGGAATAATTGTATTTATTAAATAACAATTAAAGGCAACCTTTTTGAAAGGGTGTGATTGTTTGAAAATAACCCCTTAAGGATTATATATAATAATTTATGTTAGACTTGGAAAGGCGAAGGGAGATCACTCAAGGAAGAAGAATGTGGTTTAGTTAGCTATGGGCATTGGAGAAGGGGGCACAAATAGTGTGTCCAACTCAAGGTACAAAGTACACTTGAGATTGTCTTGGCTAAGGCTTTGGCATGAGTAGGCACATCTTGTGTTTTTACATAGGTTTTTTGAAGCGTTCCATAGCTATGAGAGCCAAGAACATTGAAATATTCCTAGGGTGAGAGTGGCCTATCCAAGTGTTTTGATTCAAATAGGTGTTGAACTTATTATTCTTCAAATATATTTACAATTATAAGTAAATAAGATTAGAGTTGATTTAATTAAATTCTTCAAATATGTTATTCGTTCCTTTCTTATCATATTCATATTGCTAGATGCTAATTTATATATATTAATAATAGTGATCTTAATTTGTTTGTCATAAACTAGTTAACATTCATAAATAAGCATTTTTTGGGCACTTGTATCTAATTATAGATATAATTTATAATACTTAAACTTAAATAATAACATCAATATATCAACTACCATATAAAATTTTACTCACATATTAAATCTATCCAATTTTATACTCAAAGAAAAGTAGCATTATAAGAGTCTCCAAATTTAATGTAGTTCCATACATGATCACTCATAGGACCCATAATAAATTAGGTAGCATTAGTAATTGATTCAAGTTTCAAATCCCCGGCGCATGGTTCAAACAAGCTATCAACATATAATGAAAAATATAGTATTGGTCTAATCAAGATCTTCAAGATGGAAAATATGAATACAATGATCAAGATTGCATGAAATAATGAAATGGAAACAACTGCAACTCTCTAGGGATAAAACTAGCTCACGATATGGGATTTCCCAATATTTTGGTTGAAGGAGACTCCAAACTCATCATTGATATTATAAATGGTTATTCTAGATAAGGATGAAATCTCGAGAATTTCATTGAGGAAAATCAAGGGTTTATCAAAGCTTTCTTTGATTTTGATGCTAAAAACATTTTTCATGAGGGTTACCAAGTGGCAGATGCATTGAAAAATGTTGGAATCATGTTGAAGAATCATTGTCATTGAGATAAAGTTTCTAACCTCTTTAACTCTATACACCCTCTTATTATCCATGATTTGGAAAATAAACCAAATTGATATGTTATTATTGGAAGGGTTGATGGTTACTCCATGGTCTTTTGTGTTTGGTTACTTGCTCAAATTTTTCCTAACCCTATTGAAGGGAATATTTTGAAGAATAATCATGTGTCAAATTATCATTCTAATGATGGTCATATAAAACTTCATATTTGGTTTGGCATTGTGAGCACTCATTTCTCAATGTTGCTTATGGGCTATCTCGGAGTTTAATTTACACCCATGATATGAAGGTTACATGGATAAGTATCAATTCATAATTAGCAATGGATGTCGATTTTTAGTACCTTCTGATAGGAAAGAACTATCATTTTCCAAATCGCTTAACGGGGTGAATAACCTGTGTACCTTTTAGTGAATGATGTTGGCAAATTATTTTGTGCGTGTGAATTTTGGGGTTTTGGTTATGTTTTGAGGGGAAAATATGCAATTTTTTTAACAAAACATATTTTAAAGGGAATTTATCAAGGATGTGATTGGTTGTGAAGGCTTGAGTTGATTTTATAACCTTCACGTAGTTTGAGATTGGTATGTACTTTTGAACAATTAAAAATGTTTTTTTTACCTATGTTGTGTAGTATCGAGTGGTCTTTTAGTAATAATTTATTCAATCCTTTGTTGTTTTTTGTACTACATGGGGGTTGTTTAGTACATTTTACAATACTTTTTAAGTATGTGTAATGATTACGAGGTGTTAATGTAAGGTGCTTAAAAAGGGTGTTTGTAGGTGTTGTTTCGACCAATGGTATGTTATAATTTTTGAGTAGTAGGCATTATTTCTTTGGTTTGGATTATAAAGATGCACAATCTTTATGGGCATGGTAGTTGAGGCGATGGAAAATCAAGAGCTTTCAATGTAATAACACTAATTTTGGTGCATTTTTTTGTATGATTTTAGTATTTTGATTGGCACTCACAAGCCCACATATATTAAAGCCATTTTAATAGCTTGATCTTTAATGGCCTAAAGTGACTGAAATATTTCATGAAATATTTTTTCATCCTTTGAATAGTTCTTTGAATGCACTGGATGAGGCCACGCGGAAGCCACTTGCTACCCCTTGTGGTATCAACATCCTTGAGAGATTCCCTGAAGGCTGGTAGGGAATAGTTAGGATTCAATTGAAAAAATTAGTCACAACCCTCAGATCTTGGGCCCACCAACATTACCACTTCTTAGACTATCAGGGTGCACCAAAGGGATGGGACATGCAGCATGTGCTCGCTATCCCTCAGTATTTTGTGACATCAGCATATCAGGGTGGGGTAGTAGGGAATGGTCAAGATTTAATCTGCGGGACCAGGGAACTTCTTTAAATAGTTCTAATATTATGTGCCCTAAGTTGTGACTTAAAAAATGAATGAATTTAGCCTTCTAAAATATTTTGACGTGTGTCATCATTTATTTTATGATAGTAGGTGGGTCTTTTTTGCTACAGGTCTACATAGTGCAAAATTTTGAGAACAATAGGTTTTTTAGGTTTTGTGCATTGCATGATTGGTGAAGAGACGGTATGTGAGAATAATTTTAAAATTCATCAATGAATATTATATATAATGATAGATTTGACGATTATTATTATTTATAGTATTTTCATCAAAATGAATAATATAGTGTTATTATTATGTAAATGAAGGTGATATATAGTTTATATATATATATATGTATCAAATAAAATTTATGGTTATTTAATTTAATCAATTTACTGTGTGGCAAGTTGATTTGATGCTAGAGTGTGTGAAATTGCATTATATGTCTTTTGTATTTATTCGTTTGTTGTTGTGCATATGGTTAATAAATATGGTTCGAGAGGGGATATAATGATGCATGTAAATAGAGATGGTACTTTGTTTTGGGTCAGATGTTTGTAATGGAGGTTTTCCTAATTCAAATGCCAGGACGAAAAAATTGTAATATTATTTTGGGTTGGAGGGTTTCAGAGGTTGGTTTTGGTAGAAGAGTTTATTTTTTGTTTAAACTTTGCTTGATTATACTTTTAAAATCGATAGTATATGAAACATATTTTAAGACTAAAAATGCTTTTGGTGGAATGAAGCCTTTTACTAGTTTCTTATTTCTAATTATCTTGTATAGTGGAGACATATGATAGTGGATTGTATGGTTTTTTACATAAGTTTTTTGTTGTATAGGGGAAGCTAAAGGATAGTATTTAAATGCTTTTAGTAGGTTGTGGTAATTATGTAGGCTTTGATTAAATGTAAAAACCTATAAATGATTATTTTGATTGGTTGTTTAGATTTGTTGTAGATTTTATATCGTTTTAGTGGGTTGGTTGTTAGCTTGAGGTATGGTTTGCATATAGCCAGGGAGTGGGTTGGTTATTGGCTTGAGGTACATTTTGCATGTAGGAAATCGTCATTCAATATAATATTTGTTGTAGATTTCATATCGTTTTAGTGGGTTGCTTGTTAGCTTATGGTACGATCTAAATGTAGGTAGGCGGCGTTTAAAATAAATATTGTACATCCAAGTGGCTTTGGCATGATTAAAGTTAGTTTCTTGGTTAGCATTAAAATGGGATAGTGGAAGGCTTTGCTATTTAGTGCAATTTTTAGAGTGGGTGTGGTCAAGATAAGTGCTTTGATAGAGAGTGTGGTTACATAAGTATTGCAATTTTCTTCTTGTAGTGATCCTTTCCTTCTGCATAATTGTAGTTGGTAAGGAGGATGGGTACA
>VDFB02277382.1:0-19298 GCA_007258455.2 Sequoia sempervirens
CACATAGGCTGGCTCATAAATGTGACAAGTGGGTTATAAGTGGTAAATGTAAGAAAGTGGGAATAAGGGTGAATGACATGTGGATGAAATGGGAAAGAGTAGGGTGGCTCTTTTATTACATGTGTAAGAGTAGGTTGGCTCCACATTTAAGAGGGGATCTCACACGTGTGAGCAAACCAATAGAGGATTTGATCAAGGATGATGTGGAAGATGATGTTGACTTGTGTGTGTTCACACATGGAAGGGGCTATGGACACTTGTCACACAGTGGTAAGTTTAGATCTTGATCCATGTGTAATGTCGTAAATTGCATCTTATATAATTTTACATTACATATGCATTCCCCTTTAGTTCCAATTAAGATAATTATGTTCTTTTTCAACCCAAAATCATCTTTCATCACTTGGCATGCCTAGATCCTTGACTGTTAAGTCTAATTTTCACTTGGACAAGTGTGCAGCACAGAGACGTCTATGTCCCATGCATGCACCCCATAAAAATCCATGACTAAGTTGGTCGTTGGGACGTTAAACTTGTTACGTTTTGGCAATGTAATGCCTTTTCCAACCTACACCTTCATTGGGAATCATTCGGGCAGACTATTTGGACCAAAAAGACCTCCTTTCTTGAGGATTCATTAATTCAATCTTGATCTTTTGAACTACACACACAATTCTAACATTCTACAACACTTCTTAAGCATTCACAACACTCTCTTCTTCTCTCATTCTACAACATTCATCATCTCTTTTCTTTATGCATATCTTTCAAAGAACTCTTTCACAGCTTTCAAAGTAATCTCCATTGTTCCACCATTGATGCAAACACAAGGATATCTTGCAAAGCTCCATCACTTTCAAAGGTCACTATCGTCTTGGAGATCTCGCTGCCCCTTCACTACACCAGCAAGCTACTTTGCTTCTATGCTTGGGAGTGGTAACTCTTTAAGATTTTACATTGAGCATATTATCTTTATGTTGTTAGCATATTGTTCTTTCTATCATTTTATGTCTATTTCTGCTATCTTTTCTAAGGATGTCTGTGGAGGTGGGAACACCAAAAGGGGGTTTTGAGTGAGGAAAAATCCTATATAGCCACCCAACTCTTCTCTTTGGTCTTATGTGTGTAGGGACAAGTGGAAGAGCTGCTTGGAGAAAGCTTGGATTTCATAAAATATCTTTGGTAATGCATTAAACTCTTGCTTGTTATTTTTCATTTAAGTTTTCTTTAGTATTTCCATTTCTACCATTTTATGTTCTATGTGTAGTTGTATTGCATACCTCTTTCACCTCCAGCACATTGTACAGAGTGTTTTGAGTTTCCTTGTGATGAGTTTTGTTTTTTGTTTGTATGGGACACTAGCGTGGCACACTGTTGTCCTACAACCACATGTTAGTCTTGGACAGAGAGCTTGAAAAGTTGTCTAAGAAACCTTTGTGCTCTACACTTTTGGTTTATGAAGTCTAAAGAGTCCAAATAATTTATGTGCTCTTTAAAGCACACATTTAATTAATTAATAGGTAAACTTGAAGGTCACAATGACCTAAAGTCTTACTTGAGTGGAGGGTTGAAACTTTAATCCTTGAAGGATTTGATTATCCTTCATAGTGGTTCACTTTTCATACTCTACATTTTGATGAACCTAACGTGAGCTCGCCTTTTGAAAATACTTTTCAAAACAACTTTTAAAATTTCAAAGCCTTCTTGTCTTCTCTCACACTCTCTTCTCTCGATGTCGATGAATACTCTTTATGAGCTTCACAACCCATTCTATTAATTTTGGATACATAGTCAGAAGAAGCTTTAGAGTTACCATACCTCCAAATTGATATGGTCCTACTAGACCTGGTCCAATGTTTTTTGGAATTTTGATCCTTTTGGCTCCCAACCAGTCTTTGGGAATTCTTCCCTTCGAATTCTCAACCAAATTTTCCATCAAGGTCTCCTTCTATAGATTATGAAATTGCTCTTAGGGTCCCCTTTGAGCAAGTTCAATCTTTGGAGGAGAACTAGAACACTTTGAATATTTCCTTAATTGCAACAACCGTTTACTCAAGGCACCCCTATTGTCAATAATTTGAGACTTTCTCATCTCATATTGTAAGGGCCTTGAGTTGCTTTCTGCACTAATGCACATAGTTGAGACTCATGTACCTTCGTACATGTCAATATTGAGCCAACCTTGTGATGCTCAATTGGATGTCACTGTCACCCAATTGAATATTCCAATGCTTGAGGTGTCTGTGCACATGGTAGATACTAATTATACCTCCTATGTCTTCTACTAATAACAAAAACACTATGTTTTTTCCTCCCATTAATCTCAAAATTAATGTGTCTCAGAATCCATTGGGGTATAGCATTCATCCTCCACCTAGTTTTGCACCTCAAACTCCCATAGTGCAAGTCTTTGTCGCAATAGCTAATTTGTCTCCCCTACCATCTAATCCCATTTTGAACACCTTGTTGCAAAACATGGGTCAAATGCAATCTCAACTATCTAATCTAACTAACGTAGCTATGTAATGCACCCTTACTATGTACTATCATGAAGAACTTCATACAATTTTGAAAATGAATCAACCATGGTGGAGAAGTCTAACAAGTTGATTAACATCTTCATCAATAATCTAAATCATGAGATGAAATTTCATTGGAAAGTTCATTTTGTTATATCTTTGATGATTTTATTGAGAAAGGAGTATAAATTAAAAGAGCCTTCATGGCCAAAGGGTTGGTGAAGATATTTTCTAGAGACTAAAACCAATCAGATAAAACCCAAATTCTTCAATAAAAATAAAACTATGATTGTTAATTGAGTTATAGACTCTAAACACATTTAGGTCATCAAATATTCACCAAATGTAACTATCAGGGTGAGTGGTATGCATTATGAGCACTCGTTCCTATATATCTTATCGTAGTTTGAAAAGAAAAATGTGAGAAAAAGAAGATAATACACATCTCTAGAAGAATCAAATGTTAGAGGATCATAACTTGAAACCTACCGCAGAAATACATTTATGAGATCTACCCCAATAGCCTACTTTGGAGGATCATAACTTGAAACATGTTCACTTTTGTGCCAAATCACTTGGTAAGAACACTCATCTACCACATATAAGTGTGTACATTTGATTTAGCCTCCCATGATAAGATTTGACAGGGTTTTGAAGCACCAAGTTAGAGGGCTTTGGAAGGGTTTTGTTATCTACATATTGTTAGATCTTCCAGGGTGGCCAACTTGGGAGGCCAATATTTATGGGTTGGATGATTTTCATGACAAACCAATTAGAATTTGAAACCTTCCCCATGTTAATATGCACGCATGTCCATTTTTAAAGCCCCAACATCCCGTTTGATATTTTTTTGAAGTAGAAAGAAAATGGAATTTTCACAAGTTTAATGTCTGCATGTCCATAAAGTTTCAAAGGAGTCACTTTTGACCTTTAATATTTTCTGAATGAAATGAGTTGGTGAAAATCCCTTCTACACACATGCTCATGGGGCCTAAATGAACTAATTTCCCTAATGGAAGCTTCCTAGGAAAGGATCTAGCATTTTTTCAAAGTAGTGATTTGGTGAGTTCCAGATGGTTTTTTGATAGATGCAGTTTCAAAAACAACTATGTGAGCTACTTTGAGCATTAATATCTTGCAATATTGATGGATTCATGCAAATACGTTTGTCAACCTTGCTCCCATATCATCAATCAACATGTTAGTGCATTTTTATTGCTCCAGGAGAATGTTTGATCAATTTCTTAAACCATCCAACCTATGTTGGTCATAGTGCAAGGTGTCTAGAAGCTTGCATGATATTTTTTGTGTAAGAGGTTTCACTCAAGATGATGCACATACATTTTGTTTTTCTAGTCAAATCAAGGAAGAAATAAGATATGTTCTAAAGTAATATTGTCTCAATTTGGTTTTAAGTATTATGAAATCAACTTATCAACAAAACCTGAGAAAGCAGTGGGTAGTGATGATATTTGGGAGAATGATTTCTACTTTAAAATATGCTCTTCAAGACAAGGGTTGGGTTTATTCTGTTGACAAAGGTGGAGGTTCATTTTATGGTCCAAAGATTAATCTTAAGATTGAAGATGCTTGGAAGAAAGTGGCAATGTTCAACAATTTAGGTGGATTTTAATTTTCCTCAGCAATTTGATTTATTCTATTGACTCAAACTTAGAGAAAAACAAGCATCTAGTGCGATTCACATAATTGCAATGTTTTCGATATGTTCGACAAGTAGATTATATATTGGAATTACCCATTAGTGCCAAGATGCAATACCTCTATATATATATAATTTTAAAAGGGAAATAAGTAAATTTTTTACAATTTTTCTAGCATTGCCTACCTTTGATGGAGAAGAAAATTTTATGTTTGTAAAGGGGACATCTTGGCCACTAGACAATGCAAATTAAGGAACAATGTTCTAGCAGAGTATTAGATTGCAATAAAAAGATCTAACAAAATGGGAGGAACCTGATATACTTTAACAACCATAATTGTTAAAGTATACTTCAACTTTTTCATCTATATGTGAATCACACTTATCTGATTTTTAAAACTATATGGCATTATTTCTATATAACCTTTATAAAGCCATTGACAACAAGGATCTGCATGATACTTTATCAAAGATTGCAACAGATGCATTAGGGAAATCTAAAGGATATGGATTTGTACAATTTGAAAAAGATGATGTAGCACATAATGCAATAGAATCAACCCACTAATGAGGATTTGAGGAGAACCTTTGGAGAGTATTGATCAGTCACTAGTGTGGTAGTTATGAGAGATTTAGAAGGGAAAAAGTAAAGATGAATGAGTGTAAGTCAATGGTGGTATTTCTAGGGATAAATGCCCTGAATATGAAGGCCTAGTTTATGTTGAAGCCCACATTGAAACACGCAGTGGTATCCTTTGGTGTGAGCTAGAACATTTTGGGGATGAAATTTTGTAGCTTGTACAATGCATTGTAGAACTTCCACATAAGAGTACATCGTATGATTCTTTGGTTGGTTTATTGAATCTCAAATATGAAGAATATGGTAGGAAGGGTGTGGATGCAACACATGTCAAATTGCAAGATGCTTTGGATAGTGAAAAATTCAATAAGATATGAATATTAATGTGCCTTATCACTAGACTAATGTGCATCAATTGTCTCTGAAACTATAGTTGAAAATGGAAATGAATAGGGTATTGATGTCCTTATTGTTGGGTTTAATGAAGCCCAAATATTCCTTCTAATTATAATGGCAGTATCTCTCATGCTTAAAATGGATGTCTTTTGTAATTGACTCTTTTTTGGCATGTATTTGCTAATTTAGAAGTCAATCGTTTTGGTAGATTTTTCTATTTTTGGAGATGGGATTGAGTTTTAGGAGTTGTTGTTGCTTAAATGTAGATTGTATTGAGAATTAATAAAATAGAATCCTTGTTGAAATTGGATGTAGCCATTGTTGGGCGAACCACTATAAATATCTGTGTTCTTTTATGTTTTTAGATCTTTTAAATTTTGTTCTTATTATTTTGTAATTTCTTCTTTCATTTTGCTACTACAATTTTAACAACACTTATCCCCAATATTGCACAACTAAAATACCCACCATGTTCTATGAATGTTGAGAAATCATCTATAAATTGGCTTCAGACATACCCAAAAAGCAAAGATTCTACTCTATACCATTTGAAGCTCTACGAGGAAACTTCAAGCATGCCAAACAAATTCATAAGCATTGATAACTAAATGATGCTTCACTTCATTCATCACGAATCCAAATCCATAGGAAAAAGCAACTAGTAACAAATATTCCTTTCCTAACCAATCGATCTTCATTGCTTAATTTTTTAGTCAAAGGAACAGTTTCACCTTTATTCATGATGTTGGATCTTATTCAATGTGACTGTTTAACAAGGTTGCAAAACACAAATGATGGTTGGCATTCTCACAAGTACAATTTATTTCATTCTTAATGGCTTTGATCAAGAATGCATGATATTATTGATTTATTCCAATTTGTTGATATTATTATGTATGATTGTGTGGTTGTCTCCAATTTGATATTTCCTTATTATTTAAATCAATGTATCAAGGATATATTGGATTTATTAAAACACTTTTGTTGTTTTTGTGTGGTTTATTTAACTAGTTTCTTCAAGGAAGAATTTAATTCTTTTAAGTAAATCACAGTAATCTAAGATCATGTAAATTGATAAGAAGAATCTCATAATCACTTCATTGCACATTTATGCAAGGCATAAACATATAAAGTGTCAAACAACTAGAGTTATAGTCAAAAGGAAGAGGTCACATATCATTCACATCTTTACTCCATTGCCCAATAAATAAAAGGTACTAATCATATTTATTCCAAAAATAATATCTCACAAAACCTTATTTATACATTTTAATTTTTTGTAGTAGGAATAGGAATAAAAGTTAGTTTTGCATTCAAATCATCTAATTCAAAACCTTAGGTCATGTTGAAATAGATTGAGAGAGAATCTTTTAATTGAAGAGTTGTGATCACATGAGGATGATTTAATTGAAAAAATTATTGATCACACAAATTCTTCAAAAGTTTTTAATCTACTCAAGTATCACCATTTAATCTTGGAGTGTATGTTTATTGGTGATCAAGGTACACCCACATAGGCTTAGCAGAGTTTGAAAAGCAGGGAATTTCAACCATCTTGGTTTATTAGGTCCGTTGGCCAAATCATTGTTAAACTTGAGCATAAAACCTTGGCACGCTTTTAGAATTTAGCAATTTGCAGATTTGGGAACCAACAACACACACTAAAAATTATGAAAGAAACCATAATCCAACATGTTATAGAGAACATGGATATTTTGAACACCATAGGATCAAAGGTCACTCCACTAAAAAATCACATAAAATTAAATAATTATGTTAAATATTTGTTTGAGGAAGGGAATATTGAGATAAAAGGAGCTACATTGTCATCACCAAACAAGAAATTGGGGATATATCAAGACCCCATTTCAAATCATGAATAATCATAGACATCATCTAATCAAATTCAAAATTAAAATAATCATGCAAACAATTTTCAATACCACAAAGTCCCTCACACATATGATGGTGTAGTCAATTACATTGAGCACCCTAACAACCAAATAGCTACCATCAAAATAAAATCTCTTAATTGTGTCATTACCATAAGAAATAATATCACTATTCAAGGGCATTCCCTATCTACTCTTAAGGGCCGATATAACCTTATAGATCAACTTGAGAAGATTCTAGTCTAAATTTTAATATTGGAGCTTCTCAAAACATCTAATGTGTATAGCTCGATATAATGAATAAAGGCATATAAGAGTCAATATTCTTGACTAATATTGATGTATTCTAATTCAATCACTTGTGGGGTACTTATCTTCAATTTACCATCTCACATTTATTCAACATGACATTCACCCTATAGATCCATCTCATAATTTCCCAAACCCATAAAATCCTTCATCACTAGGCATAAAGAAAGTGAATGTAGATAATGGATCAGGTTTAAATATTTACACTTTGAGATTGATGCATCTCAGTTACTTGGAAAATTACATGGATCTATTAACCATTACTAACAAGGCTTATTATAATGCAAAAATATGAATCAACAAGGGTAATACATCCACCAAATGAATTTTATCCTTTCATCCTGTAAACCTTGATACATGTCAATGATCATGATATTTCATATTGAAACATAAAAATGTGGTACATACCAATTATAATACTCATGACCTAGGGTGTATTTTATAATTTTTAGGATTTCATTAAGATGCAAGTCAACAAGGTATATAGATTTACTTTAAACCTCAAAGGTGAGTCAATCAGACCTGGATCTACATCTTTAAGGGGTCTTAGGAATTATTTGGGAATTATTTGAAATGATTAAATTAATTAGACTAAATGACCTAATATGATAAATGAAATTTACCAAAGATAAAAAATAGAAATAAAACTCTACAAGTGGATCTAAAAGTTGCAGATTGATGTATAACTGTCACCAAAAGTAGGATTTGAGTGTTGTAGCAGGACTGGGTTGCCCCTAGGTGACTAGGTCTTTGTTAGGGTGTCTTCCTTAATTTTTGGGGTCCTTTGGTGTTGGATATGATCTTCTATTTTCCATTTTTCCCACTGTTGGAATGACATAAATAAATTATGTGATCAAGAGTTTCCATGTCATGACATGGTTTATGACAATAAATGCAACAATGGAGAATTTGGCTTCAATATCTCTTCAATCCTTTCCAAACCTACAATCTGCACACTCACAAAGAGAGAAAATGTTGTGCCATATAGGGGATTGCCTCATTCAAGCCTCATGTTAGTGTTTTCACTTCTAAAATGGCAATGTGTCAATGATAAATGATAATTGAAAGGAAGGAATGATGAATGAACACAATGTTGCAACTCACCACCCTCCAATGGTTGTCTTGAAGGACTGAAGATATACACATCACCTCAAGGATTTGGATCTTGCTTTGCTTTTGTGTGCAATGTTTTTAATCTATCTAAAATACAAGAAATAAACTCAAGCAAAAGATAAAAACCAAAGACCACTCCAGATTGGGCTTAAAGTTGAAATCTAAACAATGACAAGAAATAAACACAAATTTTTACCTTGTTTAAATTTGATGGAGTTGTTCACCCTTTTAGATGTGATTGGATGTGTGCTCTACATTGATTTTGGTAGCATAATGACTTGATTTTGCTTGATTTGGATGCAATGATGGTGGATTTGGCTATGGATGCAAGATGGTGGTGTGATCTTGAGAGATTCAAAGTGTTGAAGTGTTGTGATTGTGGTTGAATGAATGAGTTAGAGAGAAAAATGACTAAGTCTCTTAGTCATTAGCAAGAGGGGAGATGAATGAATGACCAAAATTGATTCTTGGAAGAGGATCAAGGGTTGAGATCAAGGTTTGATCAAAGGAATTAAAAATTCCTTTTTAATGTGCATGGATGGGATAAAAGGAATTTAATATTCCTTGGGTAAGGAGTACTTGGTAGTACCATAGGTAAGGGATGTGACAAAAGGGAATTAAAAATTCCCTTAAATCCTACTGGGGAGAAGGAAAAGGAATTAAAAATTCCTCCAAGTACCTTGGGAAACTAAAATATAATTTAAAATTCCATTTGGGGATGTGGGTAGACTATAATAGAATTAAAAATTCCATTAGAGGTTGACCATGGGTTATACTAGGATATTTAATGGATGATTAGAATACACAAGTGAGGGATTAGTGGGGTGATTAGAATAATGGAGGAAGATTAGGTAAAACTTACATATTATGAAGGATGTGACACATCCTAATCATGGATTAGGAGTGTGCACATCCCTAACCAAGGATTATGCAAATTAATCAAGATTAGAAAAAGGTTATGGAGGATGTGACATGAGAGGAATTAAATAAATGGATTATTGATTTAGTTTTTGCAAGAAAGGGATAAGTGATGTGAGTAAATAATTAAAGGCTAGGATTTAAAGATGATAGAAGAAATAAATTAGGATAAAGAGATAATGAATATTAATTATAAATAATAGGGTATTATTTAATCAATATAGAGGATATAAAATTGGTTGAATTAGGGGTAAATTGACCAAATAAAACTGTCAATTTTTAGTGTCTATAGCTTGAATGCTTTTGGAGACCTACAAAAATATGTTAGCCTTCACAAAATAATGACAACATGATAACATAAACTCACAAACACTTGACATGATGCATTGATCTTGAATTGTTGTAATAATGCTCTGAAATGTTGCTCTTGATTCACCCTTGACAATAGTATTTTCTCAATTGTGTGTCTTCTTACTAGATATATTTCAAATGATAAAAAAACTAGGTATTTATAGGTGTTTATCCAATTTCTCAAAAATTATATTCCAAAATACAACACTTCATATTTGAATTTTGGATATTAAAATACTACCAACATCATATTTAAATTTAGATCCTAGCTAAGAAGGGGGAGCCAATTGCCCCATGGGCAATTGGGTCCTGGCCCAAAATTCCAGGACACTCAAAGTTGGGGATAATTTAATGATAGAATGCATTTATTTAATACTTGTCCTCCTTCGAAAAATGGTAAAAATTAGGCTTTAAAATGCATAATTTGGAAAATTAGAAGCTTAATTAAGTCCAATAATTTAGGGGGCCAAAACATAATGTAAAATTGTAAGTGTACATACAATTTTCTATGTTGCATTTAGCCCCCACTTTAGTGAGAGTATGAACTTACACTTAGACTCACACTAAAGTAGAGAAATATATGTCAAGAGGGGTTCAATTGTCCAAATTTTAGAGAGATGGGATGACTAGGGATCAAGGGAGGTGATCAAGTCATCAGGATCTAAGATCCCATGGAAAACCAACATAATCACAAAGGAACAAACATGCATGAAATAGGATACAAAAACATACAATGTCAAAGTAAATGCAAAGAAAAAGGGAAAAAAGGAGTATGGGCTAACAAGTTGTATTATGATCTAGTGCCATACAAATAGGAAGACACATAGACTAGTGAGGACTGTTTTTCACTAGGTGAGCTCCCAAAATAGGTAGAAAATGAGAAACACACACTAGGTCTACAAGGTGTTCCCACAACTATTCCAAGAGTTATATTCCCTGATAACCTTGCTAAAGTGCTACAAAATCATCAAAATGCTATGTCAATGCTTACACTAGGTTTAGCCCTATGAAAAATATATGTTTCCAAATAAACTATATGATAAGGGGTTACCCTCAGAATGCAATACAACAAACAAAATAGAAAGGTATATTGAGGGATCCATGGATCTAGGATTAGTATATGTCTTTGCTACAGTGACATCATAGAGCTTGAAATTGACATCATTCCCCAAATACCCATGGAACAATGAACACAATGGAGGAGTGACACATAGAGAGAGAAAATAAATAATCTTTTGGGTTAACATGGACGAGACCTAAATGTCTCAACACCTTCCATCATCCCAAAAAGGAAAATACAAGACAAAAAATAAAAGAAAAATTTGATGGTATATAGAAGATTAGAGATACAAATAAAAGAATGTCACAACAGGTTCATTTCCTTTGTTTCCCTGTACCAACAAAGCAACAAGGGTCATCAAAATAAAACTCACAAACATAAAGTAGCACAATACAAGGTATCACATCACGTGCAAGTAAACACAAAGATCACATGAAACAAACATAAAGGAGTACCGCACATTTGATCCAACCTAAAGCAAGTTGTCTGCATCCCAATCTTGCTCATTATAAATGGAAGGAAAATAACTAGCTAAAGGGACTACAAGTGTCCTACTAGAAGCATCACCAAGTTCAACATGTGGTGGGTCACTCTCATCAAGAGGATCATCACGATTTCCCTCATATAAGTTCATAGAAGTGGAAAATAACAAATTTGGCTCATTATGCACTTCTTCATCAATCTTGTCAATCTCACCATCATCCAAATTAATCATGATAGAATATTTTATGATAATTGCATTTGAATTCTCTTGTTTCATCTCTTGTTTTCATTATATGTCTTGTTTTGTTGAAATTTGGATTTCTCCTTGAGTTGTTTCCATAGGTGTGGGTGGTGTTGGTTTATTCTTTTCTTCTAATTGGAGAGTGCTAGCATGATGTCTACACATAAACTCTTTAGCACTTCAGTTTCTTTTTGTACGGTTTTCAAGTTGTGATAGTAGGAGAGGGTTTATCAACCATCAATCTCTTTTCTTCGCTTAGAGGAGGAACTAAAGGAACCATCTAGGTTGGTAAACCACTGCTTCTTTGGGTGTATATACTTGTTTTATCTTCATTGGCACGAAAGGAATCATTTTATTCTCTTGGTATTTTATAAGAAAGTGGTGGAGGAATTGCGATGTCCTTATCTTTGTTACATGGAAGAGTTTTTGTCTCGATCATAGGTTCATCAATGATGGGTTGGGGTGAAGGAACAACCATGGACCTATCACAAGGCTTTACAGGTTCCATAGATTCAAGCCAAAAGAAATCCAATAAAAAATTCCCATAGGAAGACAAAGGATTGAATCCACTATGATGTATTATAAATATCTCATTTTCAAAGGGAAGCTTATGCACTTGTGAATAACTGATGGGACAAAATTCATGGAGCGTAACTATGGGTAGCCTAGCTTCATATGAAATTGGTCTGATGATGGGATGATGGAGAATTAGACATCTAATTGTTTTGGTCTAACTTTTAATGGAAGATTGATTGAACTTATCATAGGGAAAGCAAAACCATTATGTGTTTTAATCCATGCTTTCAATTTTTCATAAGAATCTTGGTAAAGTTCATGCATAAACAAGAATTCCTCAGTGATCACATTCTCTACACACACAGGATTGATAAGTATCCTTGTTGTGGTCTTATCATTAATACATTCGGTGATATAAAGAGGACCATTGAGTGCATGGATAGAAGCATCAATATGTGTGAAATTAATGTTAGATAAAAAAGTGGTTTGGACCTTAAAAGGTTGAACATATATGAGAGAGATGATGTTATGTATGTCATCCTCATTATCACTGTTATCATCATCATTATCATGAGGTATATCCTCAATCTTATCAACATTCATCACATCATTCTTGACTTCACTAGCTTTTATAAAGTTGGTTGAATGATTTGGAATTGGTTTGGTGAATATTTGCAATTTTTGGTTAGATGGAGCAATTGACTTATTGCCTCTTTCATTAAAACCTCCCAACTAAATATGATTAGAAACGATGAGGTCATGAACTTGATGTTTACGATGCAAGCATCATTATGTATCATATCCACTTTGTTGGTGATATTGGAAAAAGGTATTTGGGTTATAATTTGAAGATAATGGTTTTTGGTTGTGTCCATAGGTTTGACAAAAGGCAAATGAATTAGGTTCTTACTCAAAATTTGCAACATGATTGAATGGAGGGAATTGGGTAATGGAGTAAATTGCCTATCCCTAGGTTGGAATTGGTATGGGGTAGAGCTTATGGAAGCAACTTGAGGCTCAACATGGTTTTTTTGGGATGGATTTATCTTTAAAAATTTCTTTTTTGGTTTATTAAATTGTTGGTAACTAGTTTGATGTATGGGCTCAAACTTCTCAGTATGTTTAGATGAAGATTCCTCATACTTATTAATATAATTATGATAATCATGAAGCGTCATGCATAGACTTATAAATGATGGAAATTTCTAAAATAAGACTTTTTCTCTTATGTTTTCCTGTAAGTTGTCAATTAACATCCTTTGGATTTTCGCATGAGGAAGACTTAGATTAACTTGTGATAGTATCAACTAATAGCGGCTAATGAAATATGTAACTTTTTCACCTTGTCTTTGTTTGCATTGTATTAAATCAGTTATATTGATCTTGGGACCAATTTGCACTTGTAAATGGTTGAGGAAGGCATCAACAAGCTCATTAAATGAGTGAATTTAATTATTTGGTAATGAAAAAAACCACTCTAAGGCCATGTCCTTCAATAACCTAGGAAAAAGTTTATCCAAGAGCTTGTCTTAAAAAATGAAGTCACTACATAAGGTTGTGTATGTAGATATATGGTTGCTAGGGTCTCCTTTGCCTTCTATTTATTAAATCAAGGTATGTTTTGTGGCATCTTTTCTTTCAATATCTCCAATGACAATGGGTTTCTCTTGACATATTGTGATGGTTATCCATTTTGAGTTTGGTTTAATGTTGATATTTGTTGTTAAAGGGATGTCACATTTTGCAAGAGTTGGTTTATGACAAAATCATTGCTTATTATGTTTTGGGAATGGGGTGAATATGGTGGAAGTGAATATGAATTAGGTGGAATACTATGTTGCAAGTTTGTGAAGGGTGATGGGTTTGGAGATATGATGTTTGAGTTGACAAAACTATAAGGATTCCTAGTGGAAATACCCAAAGTTGGAGCTATACTATTGCTCGGTTGCATCATTGTGGTAATAGTTGGATTTATTTATTTGGGGATAGAGGCTATAGTTGTAGGAGGAGAAACTTGGCTTCCTCCTTGACTTTGAGTATACCCAAAATTTTGAGTGTAACTATCCATCATAGACACATGATTGTCTATGATGTGGGCTAGACTATGCATTCCCTCTAATCCTTGAGAATCATCAAGCATTTTCCTCATGTTATATATGACTAGGACCATTGTGCCAATGGTGTATTTCATGCTCACAAAGTCTTGAATTTTTACTAAGGGTTTTTCCAATTGTCAAAGTTCTCTTCAAGGACATGAGCCACCATGGTTTCAACATCAACGATAGTGATTGATGGTAAGGTCATGGTAATTGTAGCATTAGGGATGGAATCCAATATGGGTAGAGTATTGACAACACTTGGTGTGAAAGGTTTAGAAATCTCAAGATCCACAATGGATGTACTCACAATGCAAGATGCCATGAGTCTCAAACTATGTCTCACTAAAGTATTGGTAATAGGACACCAAGTTGTGAAACTCATGCAAGTTTCACAACACCAAAAAGTGCACCCAATATGAACACCAAATTGTTAAATAAGTGCAACAAACACTCAAACAAAAAGAAGCAAGTAGGAGAAAATAGGAACCATAGTAACAAAGGTCTCAAAAAAAAATTGTTTGGCCAAGACAAGCGGGATAAGGTCGCCCAAGGGCGTCTAAGTCCTAGTCAGGGGTTCTACAAGTTTGAATTTTGACTGAAGACTACTTTGTTTAAGGATTTTGATTCTACTTGTAGATAGTTGTAACAATAAATATTTTTTTGTAATTTTATTAATGTATTCCAATTTGATGTAAAATAAAAGCATACAATGATGTTGAAGATTTTTGAACAAATTTTGATGCAATTTTTAGATCTAAAATGTAATAATTCACTTATTGTAATATGCAAAGACCTGAAAATGATGGTTTTGAATGCAAATTTTGATCTTAAACAATGCACTTTCTTTCACTAAATGAACTAGATGCAAAATGCTTTATAAAATGCAATTATTGGTTCCGAAATGGAGATATGCAGGTATAGTGTAATTGAGCAAACAAAGATAAAACAATGTGAAAAAGTTTGTTGAGACACATGTACAAGGATAGGGTCACGCAAGGGCAACTAGGTTTCACAAGGGCAACTGGTTCTTTGTATATGGTTCTGAGAATTTAAAATCTGAGTATTTGGATTGATGTTTAAGGTTACTATTCCTATCTACAAACAAATTGTATAGTAACTATTTTTCAAAAAAAAAATCAATGCAAAGAAAATGCAAATGTATGACAATTTTGGAACAAAATGATACTTTTTTTAATACAATTTTGGAATGAAAATCTTATCTAAATGACTGAAACACACTATAATGCAACCTATGATACAATATGATTGTAATATTTTTGAATTTTTATAATTCTTAAGATGCAATATGTAACCCTAAATGAGAAATGCAATGATGCAAAACCTAGATGAAAAATGTAAAACACATTGATGCAAAACCTAGATCTAAGGTTTGAAAGACTACCAAATCAGAAAGCTTATGATGTTAGAATTTCAGTTTCACCAAATTGAAATATAAAAATGTGGTACACCCTAAGTTTAATACTCATGACCTAGGGTCTATTTTATCATTTTTAGGATTTCATTAAGATGCAATTCAACAAGGTGCATAGATTGACTTTCAACCTCAAAGGTGATTCAATCATACCTGGATCTACATCTTTAGGGGGTCTTAGGAATGATTTGGGAATAATTTTAAATTATTAGCTTAATTATACTCAATGGCCTAATATGATAAATGCAATTTCCCAGAGATAAATAGATGGAAAGAAAACTTTGTAAGTGGATCTGTAAGTTGCAAACTAATGTGTACCTGTCACCAAAAGTAGGATTTAAGTGTTGTAATAGGACTAGGTCCCCTAGGCTACTAGGTGTTAGTTAGGGCATCTTCCTTAACTTTTGGGGTCCTCTGGTGTTGGATCTAAGCTTTTGTTTTCCACTTGTCCCACTGTCAAAATGTCATAAATAAATTTTTTGATTTATTTTTTGTGTCCTAACAAGGTTGAAGATAATAAATGCAACAATTGAGAATTTGGCTTCAAGATCTCTTCAATCCTTTCCAAACCTACAATATGCATATTCACAAAGAGAGAATATGTTGTTCCATATAGGAGCTTTCCTCATTCAAACCCTGTTTAAGTGTTTCTACTTCCACAATGGCAATGTGTTAATGATAAATAATAATTGAAAGGAAGGAATGATGAATGAACACAATGTTGCAACTCACCACCCTTCAATGGTTGCCTTGAAGGGCTAAAGACATACACAACACCTCAAGGATTTGAGCCTTTCTTTCCTTGAATGTTTGGATTCTTTTGGAGACCTAAAAAATGGTGTTAGCCTTCACAAAATAATGACAACATAATAACATAAACTCATAAACACTTTGACATGATGCTTGTATCTTGAATTGTTGTAATAATGCTCTGAAATGTTTCCTTTGATTTTCTCTTGACAATAGTATTTGCTCAATTATGTGTCATATTGCTAGATATATTTCAAATAATAAAAATACTAGGTATTGATAGGTGTTTATCCAATTTCCCTATAATTATATTTTAAAAGTTGACACTTCATATTTGAATTTCGGATATTAAAATATTGCCAACATATTTAAATTTTGGGTCCCAACTAAGAAGGGGGGCCCAGTCGCCCATGGGTGACTGGGTCTTGGCCCAAAATTCCAATACACTCAAAGTCAAAGACAATTTAATGATTGGATGCATTTGTTTAATGATTTTCCTCCTTCAAAAAATGGTAAAATTATGCTCTGGAATACATAATTTGGAAAATTAGAAGCTTAATTAAGTCCAATAAGTTAGGGAGCCAAAGAATAATGTGAAATTGTAAATGTATACAATTTTCTACATTACACATATAATATCATCTTGGGTTGTCCTTAGATTCATTCCATGCAAGTCATTCCTTCCACCTATCAATGCATCAAATTTTCTCATTTAGGTGTGGAAATAAAAACTCCTAATGATACTCTTGACCTTTTTAATGTTACAAAATTTTGGGAGGGAGATATCATAAAGCTAATCACTTCCCCACCATTAAATAATCTCCACATATGTAATAAAAAAAATCATCCTACATAGATCTAGATAACCTTGCATCCACATCCACCAATATAGCTCCTACAACCCTTATCAAGATCATTGACAAAGGTTGTGAAGAATAGAAGATACAAGATTCCTTTCATATAAATAGGAATCTTACTTCTCCCTAACTCATGGTAGGACTAGCATAAAATAGAAGAAATAAAAATCTTCAATGTGATATGAATCAACTATTTTCATTTGAAATGGTTTCCTCACAAATCCTAGTGATACTTTAGAGGTCATTGAGGATGCTTCTTTAAATATTAAAAACATTGATGTAGAGCCCATTCTTGAACCTTATGTATATATTTCCACAACCCTCATTTTTAATTATATTTCTATTCTTACCATATGTAGACATAGAAAATATACTGATTGACATTGCACATCTAATCCCGACCACTAACACCTTTTCATCCCAAATCATCCCTCGGTCTAATCATTTAATCGAACACATTTATTTGATTAAATTCATTAATGTTCCTCTCTTAACTAAATAAATCATTTATCTAATTAAGTCATCCTTTCTTGCTAATTAAATCAATCAGTCTGATCTAATTATCCCTATTTAATTAAATAATCAATTTTATTTGATTAAATCGTTAAAGTCATCTTATTAAATTGAATAAATTAAAACCTTATTTGATTTAATCTAACATCATCTCCTTGGTGAAATAAAATAAAAATCTTTATTTAACCATTCAAATCATATTCTTCACATATGTTGATTTAAATCAATCCATAAATCTAAATCAATATGTCACATCATTCTAATCTCTCATTAAATTAATTAACCTTGATTAATTTAATCTCCTCTCATGTCCCATCCTCTAGATTTTCCAACTTGCACAAGAAAATAGATATAATTCATTTATTAAATCTCTATTTTCTCTCAAAAGGCATAATAAAGGAATATTCCTCAAATTTGAATTCAAAATCCAAGTGGACTTTGTCCTTCCAACAAAGGCATTTACTCCACCTAGAAGTCCTTTTGCCTTGATCCAAGTGGCATTCAATGCACCTTAGTTTTTTCCAAAAAGTTTTATGACTTGAACTAATGAACTGCAAAAATCTGATGTTTATTATAGTTAGAGAGTTCTTATTCTTACAATCTGTGTTAAATCATTAGCCATTGAGGGAAGTTCGGATTTTTTTATTTGATAAACTTTTATATAAAACAATCACCTTTGTTGAATGTTTTTGTTCCATGTCAGTGCGAAGTGCTTTTTATAGATAAACTGTTTCACTTACCCACCATCAGGATGCTATGTATTTTTAGATAGATATTACTCACCTATCACTATTGGAGTGCACAGCAAGGAATGCACCTTCAAGCTTAAATCACCGCTACTATTAGATGGTAAGTCCAAGGGATTTCCACTATACATTTTTTTCTAGGATGTGCACCCAACCTTGCCCAGGTATGACCTGCATTAACATATCCACTCATGGAGTGTACCCAATAAGCTTGACCTGCAGTCATCATCATGATAATCACTTCACCTTTCTACTGGACAATTGCCCACTAGACCATGGCTACTATTAAAATTATAATAGTGTCTTCAACATACCTTTCAATAGTTAGATTTATTAAGGCTGAAATGTCCTTATGGCATTCAAATAAGAAACATCTACAATATAAAATAGAATGTGATAATTTCCAATAACATTGTGATCATCTAAAGACTAAAGATAATTAACAATCATCCTTTTGAGCTAATTATAATCGAAAGCACAACCGGCTACTTAAAATTATAATAGTTTCTTCAACATACTATTTAAATAGTTAGATTTATTCATGATTCAGAAAGGCTAAAATGTCCTTATGGCATTCAAATAAGAAACATCTACAATATAAAACAGAATGTGATAATTTCCAATAACATTGTGATCATCTAAAGACTAGTTAATGATAATTAACAATCATCCTTTTAAGCTTATTATAATCGAAAGCACAACTAATTTTTTGTCTTACTTTTAATTATTCAAAGGAGGGAATTTCTAGCTGCTTAAATTGTATGTCAGCAAATTGAAGTTAATAGGAAGATCACCATTTGAAATAATCTTTCATAGCATAGCTATTCCTAGGAAATGGATCTAACTAAAATGTGAAATTAGGT
>VDFB02277383.1:0-51075 GCA_007258455.2 Sequoia sempervirens
TCAATTGTATTTGGTGGAGGAAAAGAGGATACTCATGTAGTCTAGAATGCATGATTATCATATTGGGACACATTTTGATTTTGAGCAATATTTGACTTCATAGCATGTGTTATGCATATTATTCATTAATTATGTTTTATGTATTAATATGATAATAGTTATTAAATTTATATTGAAGAAAAATAAAACATTTTTTACTATAATAAGGTTTTGCATGAATGAGTAAATTATAAAAAGTTAATAAGATGGAGTATTTGGTATATAAAATTGCATTCTCTTTGTAAAATCATGATTTGCTTCATGCAAAAGTGTATCTATAGTTCTAATCATGTTATTCATTCACAAAGTATTTCTATTTGATCTATTTTCAAATAAAGCTAAGATAGAAAGAATTTTGGGAAAGGATCTAGAATTTGTGAAATAAAACTATAGATTAAATTAAAGTGAAATGAATTTACTATGATATTGTTAGCGTTACACCCACACTTATTTAACTAATTGTTTTTTTGAGTTCTAATTTTGATTCAACATAAGCTATTGAGGACAACAACTAAATCATAGGGGAGAAATGTCATAATAATTTTCACCCCAAGTAAAAATAAAGTTACAAAATCATTAAAGGGAGATATAAAAATAAAGGATAATATGATACTTTGGTTAAAATGGAGATTCATGGAAAATATTTATAAAAACTCTTTTGAAAGGGAGGAATAATTGTATTTATTAAATAACAATTAAAGGCAACCTTTTTGAAAGGGTGTGATTGTTTGAAAATAACCCCTTAAGGATTATATATAATAATTTATGTTAGACTTGGAAAGGTGAAGGGAGATCACTCAAGGAAGAAGAATGTGGTTTAGTTAGCTATGGGCATTGGAGAAGGGGGCACAAATAGTGTGTCCAACTCAAGGTACAAAGTACACTTGAGATTGTCTTGGCTAAGGCTTTGGCATGAGTAGGCACATCTTGTGTTTTTACATAGGTTTTTTGAAGTGTTCCATAGCTATGAGAGCCAAGAACATTGAAATATTCCTAGGGTGAGAGTGGCCTATCCAAGTGTTGTGATTCAAATAGGTGTTGAACTTATTATTCTTCAAAGATATTTACAATTATAAGTAAATAAGATTAGAGTTGATTTAATTAAATTCTTCAAATATGTTATTTGTTCCTTTCTTATCATATTCATATTGCTAGATGCTAATTTATATATATTAATAATAGTGATCTTAATTTGTTTGTCATAAACTAGTTAACATTCATAAATAAGCATTTTTTGGGCACTTGTATCTAATTATAGATATAATTTATAATATTTAAACTTAAATAATAACATCAATATATCAACTACCATATAAAATTTTACTCACATATTAAATCTATCCAATTTTATACTCAAAGAAAAGTAGCATTATAAGAGTCTCCAAATTTAATGTAGTTCCATACATGATCGCTCATATGACCCATAATAAATTAGGTAGCATTAGTAATTGATTCAAGTTTCAAATCCCCGACACATGGTTCAAACAAGCTATCAACATATAATGAAAAATATAGTATTGGTCTAATCAAGATCTTCAAGATGGAAAATATGAATACAATGATCAAGATTGCATGAAATAATGAAATGGAAACAATTGCAACTCTCTAGGGATAAAACTAGCTCACGATATGGGATTTCCCAATATTTTGGTTGAAGGAGACTCCAAACTCATCATTGATATTATAAATGGTTATTCTAGATAAGGATGAAATCTCGAGAATTTCATTGAGGAAAATCAAGGGTTTATCAAAGCTTTCTCCGATTTTGATGCTAAAAACATTTTTCATGAGGGTTACCAAGTGGCAGATGCATTGAAAAATGTTGGAATCATGTTGAAGAATCATTGTCATTGAGATAAAGTTTCTAACCTCTTTAACTCTATACACCCTCTTATTATCCATGATTTGGAAAATAAACCAAATTCATATGTTATTATTGGAAGGGTTGATGGTTACTCCATGGTCTTTTGTGTTTGGTTACTTGCTCAAATTTTTCCTAACCCTATTGAAGGAAATATTTTGAAGAATAATCATGTGTCAAATTATCATTCTAATGATGGTCATATAAAACTTCATATTTGGTTTGGCATTGTGAGCACTCATTTCTCAATGTTGCTTATGGGCTATCTCGGAGTTTAATTTACACCCATGATATGAAGGTTACATGAATAAGTATCAATTCATAATTAGCAATGGATGTCGATTTTTAGTACCTTTTGATAGGAAAGAACTATCATTTTCCAAATCACTTAACAGGGTGAATAATCCGTGTACCTTTCAGTGAATGATGTTGGCAAATTATTTTGTGCGTGTGAATTTTGGGGTTTTGGTTATGTTTTGAGGGGAAAAGATGCAATTTTTTTAACAAAACATATTTTAAAGGGCATTTATCAAGGATGTGATTGGTTGTGAAGGCTTGAGTTGATTTTATAACCTTCACGTAGTTTGAGATTGGTATGTACTTTTGAACAATTAAAAATGTTTTTTTTACCTATGTTGTGTAGTATCGAGTGGTCTTTTAGTAATAATTTATTCAATCCTTTGTTGTTTTTTGTACTACATGGGGGTTGTTTAGTACATTTTACAATACTTTTTAAGTATGTGTAATGATTACGAGGTGTTAATGTAAAGTGCTTAAAAAGGGTGTTTGTAGGTGTTGTTTCGACCAATGGTATGTTATAATTTTTGAGTAGTAGGCATTATTTCTTTGGTTTGGATTATAAAGATGCACAATCTTTATGGGCATGGTAGTTGAGGCGATGGCAAATCAAGAGCTTTCAATGTAATAACACTAATTTTGGTACATTTTTTTGTATGTTTTTAGTATTTTGATTGGCACTCACAAGCCCACATATATTAAAGCCATTTTAGTAGCTTGATCTTTAATGGCCTAAAGTGACTGAAATATTTCATGAAATATTTTTTCATCCTTTGAATAGTTCTTTGAATGCACTGGATGAGGCCACATGGAAGCCACTTGCTACGCCTCGTGGTATCAACATCCTTGAGAGATTCCCCAAAGGCTGGTAGGGAATAGTTAGGATTCAATTGAAAAAATTAGTCACAACCCTCAGATCTTGGGCCCACCAACATTACCACTTCTTAGACTGTCGGGGTGCACCAAAGGGATGGGACATGCAGCATGTGATCGCTATCCCTCAGTATTTTGTGACATCAGCATATCAGGGTGGGGTAGTAGGGAATGGTCAAGATTTAATCTGTGGGACTAGGGAACTTCTTTAAATAGTTCTAATATTATGTGCCCTAAGTTGTGACTTAAAAAATGAATGAATTTAGCCTTCTAAAATATTTTGACGTGTGTCATCATTTATTTTATGATAGTAGGTGAGTCTTTTTTGCTACAGGTCTACATAGTGCAAAATTTTGAGAACAATAGGTTTGTTAGGTTTTGTGCATTGCATGATTGGTGAAGAGACGGTATGTGAGAATAATTTTAAAATTTATCAATGAATATTATATATAATGATAGATTTGACGATTATTATTATTTATAATATTTTCATCAAAATGAATAATACAGTGTTGTTATTATGTAAATGTAGGTGATATATAGTATATATATATATATGTATCAAATAAAATTTATGGTTATTTAATTTAATCAATTTATTGTGTGGCAAGTTGATTTAATGCTAGAGTGTGTGAAATTGCATTATATGTCTTTTGTATTTATTCGTTTGTTGTTGTGCATATGGTTAATAAATATGGTTCGAGAGGGGATATAATGATGCATGTAAATAGAGATGGTACTTTGTTTTGGGTCAGATGTTTGTAATGGAGGTTTTCCTAATTCAAATGCCAGGACGAAAAAATTGTAATATTATTTTGGGTTGGAGGGTTTCAGAGGTTGGTTTTGGTAGAAGAGTTTATTTTTTGTTTAAACTTTGCTTGATTATGCTTTTAAAATCGATAGTATATGAAACATATTTTAAGACTAAAAATGCTTTTGGTGGAATGAAGCCTTTTACTAGTTTCTTATTTCTAATTATCTTGTATAGTGGAGACATATGATAGTGGATTGTATGGTTTTTTACATAAGTTTTTTGTTGTATAGGGGAAGCTAAAGGATAGTATTTAAATGCTTTTAGTAGGTTGTGGTAATTATGTAGGCTTTGATTAAATGTAAAAACCTGTAAATGATTATTTTGATTGGTTGTTTAGATTTGTTGTAGATTTTATATCGTTTTAGTGGGTTGGTTGTTAGCTTGAGGTATGGTTTGCATGTAGCCAGGGAGTGGGTTGGTTATTGGCTTGAGGTACATTTTGCATGTAGGAAATCATCATTCAATATAATATTTGTTGTAGATTTCATATCATTTTAGTGGGTTGCTTGTTAGCTTATGGTACGATCTGAATGTAGGTAGGCGGCGTTTAAAATAAATATTGTACATCCAAGTGGCTTTGGCATGATTAAAGTTAGTTTCTTGGTTAGCATTAAAATGGGATAGTGGAAGGCTTTGCTATTTAGTGCAATTTTTAGAGTGGGTGTGGTCAAGATAAGTGCTTTGATAGAGAGTGTGGTTACATAAGTATTGCAATTTTCTTCTTGTAGTGATCCTTTCCTTCTGCATAATTGTAGTTGGTAAGGAGGATGGGTACAGTTTGTATGTTCTCATCTCCTACTTCCCTAGGATTGCAAGCGAGGTCAATGGATTTTAAAAGTAGTTTGGGCTATTGTGGTGTGTTGGATTGAGCATATTATGCAATATATTTGGTGTTAAATGTGTTAACTATTGAATTGTGCTCTAGAATAGTGAAGCAATTATTTGTGAGTTTTTATTCATTTGTGTAAAAAAAATTAATGTAGTTTCATTAGATGCATTGATGGATTTAGTGTCAGGTATGTAATTTTGTAACCTATGAAATAGTAGGTTGTAGAGGTGTAGAGGAAGGTGCTTCAAAATAAGCGAAGAGGAACTTTGGGAAACTTTTGTACTTAGGGTTATTTTCTAGTGGAGTGTTAAATGATTGAAAATGATGGTTTGTTTGAACGATGATTTTTTTGTTTATTGTAAAAATGTGGATAAAGAGAACATACCTGCAATTGAAGGTAATAAATATTTTACTTGTATTATGATTCCATTCGAAACAAAATTCAAAAAATATATTAAAAATGTAGTTGAGGCTGCATTTGATGAATTTTTTAAATTGTTTGATGGCATAAAAGTTGTTTCAAGGAGAGCCGAATCAGGAAACAAGAAATTAGTTGAAAGAAACAATAAACTATAGGAGAGAATATTGGACAATGAGAAAATTTGAGTGAAGAAAATCAAAACCAAACCATAAAAAATTTACAAGAGCTTTGTACATGATATGCTACAATGGTAGAAGGATGTGATCAAGTATGTAAGTGGCAAAAGTATGTAGAAGTTACTATGTAACTTTCTAAGAAGAGAAAATATGAAGTTAAGTTTTACAAGGTTTATGATTCTATGAGTTGCCAGATTTGTTTGCAACCATGGTTCAAATCCATATAGCATAATGTTTGTTTAAATTCAATCAAAGGTTTGTAAGAAAAATTGGGTTCTCAGACGTAGTCATTATTGCCGTGAACTTTGAAACCATTATTTTCCTTCCTAGAGGAATTGTGGACCGGCTACTACGAACTCTTGATGCTTGCATGCATGATCACATTCTTCTTTCACTGCAGCGAGTGTCGTGCATAGCTTGTAGAACTTGTTTCTTGGCTAGCTGAAAGTTTGTTTGCTAAATATTTCTTATTCTTTATTGTTATAGACCTTCTCCTTTGGCTTGTTTGTTTCGGCCAATTCCCTATTTGTAGCTTTTGTTTTACTTAATATTGTCTCGATGTGAGGAAACAATTTAATATATTCTATATTGGTTAGATTTGACTGGATTTGGAATATAGTCTTTGTAATTTATTGTATCTAACTTTAATAGGTAATTTTTTTTTCAACTACATCTACTTACAAGTATGTCCTCTTTAAGTGTCTATTTCTAAAGCTTGGTAGATTACTGCTCAGTAGGTTAAACAATGTTGAATAATTTGTGTAGAAATGCCCAAAGTTATTTGGTCATTTCTAAGTACTTTTTACTATACCTTTATAGTTTGCTATTTCAAAGACCATAAGATAACATTCATCAAACACTAAATTGATGAGTGTATGTAATAACTGTTGTCACCTAAAAATGCACCCTACACATAGTGATGGAAATTGAGCTTTCTAGTGAAACATGGGATCATTTCAAGGCTGTGGGTCACCTGAAGTTGAAATGAACCTCTGAAGAAGGCCGGCTTCCTTTGGGTATCACCTAAACTAACAATTCTGTATAGGGAAAAGGGAGGAGTACATGAATGAAAACTAATTAATGGTGATATATCGGGTTTGATGAGAAATCATGAAATAAAAACAAGATGAACATACACTAGAAAGCTAATGGTCAATGTTTTACTTACTCAATAGAACCCCTTTAGATTTATGCATAATTCTTAAAAGGCTCGATCTACAAACGTATCTTAAGAAGGAAAGATTAATTTCACAGCTTTAAGGTATGAATATAGATTTAGAAGTACACAGTTGAGAACTTGCATAATCTAAAATACAGAAAATGAGAGTAATACAAACATTAACAGTGGCTTCCAAGTTAAACTTTATGTTGTATTTCAGATTCCACTTGAGTTACAAAACATACATCGGCTGAGAAAGGATTGTTAAAAATCACTGACTTGCGAGAATGCATAATCTGAACTAACTACAAAAAGGAAAAAAAAATGCCCTATATACAATAAGATGACGGCCCATTAGGGCTTACAAAATATCAGTTCTCAGAAAAACTATCCTTAGATCTTTTGATTGAAATTAATGTTGCATTCCTGTGTGTCCTTGTCAGTGAAGAGTCATTCCCCAGAGAAGCCTTCATTCCCCAGAGAATCCTTTAGATCTTTTGTAGCTACCAAACGCATTTACTTTTGTTCCTCATGTCCTCCTTGAACCTCTTCGGCCGAGCTACCTTGAATGTTTCTGACTTTAGAGCAGATCCGTGTCAATTCACATTCTTTTGATCTTCTTGGCACTGGTCAAGCTACCAACGATTCACCCGTAGCTCTCTTTGATTGGCTGGGCACATTCCACATGGATTCCCCTACAATAAAAATCTTGTTCAGTCAGAATAGCAGCTCGGCAAGACACTGTAAGTATCTCACCGATGCGATTATGCCGCTCTACAACTATCGGTGTAACATGGAACTATCGATGAGAGTTCTTATCGAGCTTCAAAAGTCATATCGATATCCCTGAAACCATCGGCAAGACACAACTCCTTCGCTGAGACATCATATCGAGATCCCCATTCTTTGGCGAATTCCTTCATTTCGGGGAGACTCCGATCGGTCGCTGGGACATCACAACGATGACACCTTTTTTCCCCCTGAGCTCCAAACTCTTTCGGCAAGAGTTGACCCCGTCGGCTGGACATCCTAGCGAAAGGGAAAAACCCTTCGGCGAGCTCACTTTGCTTCAGGGAGACATCCCTGTATCGACGATACGTCATGGCGAGCTCCCTCATTCTCCCAAGCTCAAAGATTTCATTCGACGTTACAATGGCGTGTCGGTGAGACCTCTTACCGAAGCCTCATTGCTTACCGCAATGCTCCATAATCGGCGAGACTCATCGGGTCGGGGAGACATCCTGGCGAAGGAATCCACCTTCGCCGAGCTTATTTCATTTCGGGGAGGTCCCTTGTATCGGCAAGAGTTTATTGATGTCACCCCGAACATATTTCACTCTATCGAGCTCTACATTTCTTTCTGCAAGACTCTGGCAAGTTGGGAAGACTTCATAGCGAGATCCAATAGTCACACCGATATCCACCTTCGTCACTGAGACCACACCATGTCGGCAAGACATTTTATCAAACACATTTTTCTCTCCCTGATCCCCATTCATTCCTTTCAATCTGACACTAAGTCGTCGGCGAGACATCACGACGACTTAACTTTCCTTGGGCGAGGCCCCCGACTTTCGGCGGGACATTACTTGGTCGTCAGGACCTTATGACGATCACTTCAACTCCTGGTGAACACACTTCATATTGGGGAGACCTCCCACCGGTCGCTGGGACATCTCACCGGCTTGGACTATTACACCAAAGGCTCCCTTTATCGACAGGACCCTTTGTATCGCTGAGACCCTATGCCAAAGGAAAAATCCTTTGGCGAGCTCTTTTTTCCTATCGGAGAGACCTCCTCCCGAAGGAAAAACACATATCGAGACCCCCTTTATCTTTTGGCGAGACCGCAAGTGGTCGATGAGACATTTTGCCAAAGGCGCTTTGCTTTGGAAAAGGTTCATTTCTGTTGGGAAGACTCTTCTTTATCCCTAAGACATCTCAATGAAATCAACTTTTGTGTCGAGAGCCTTTAGAGTCGGGGAGACCTTTTGACTTCAGTGAGACCCTACAGCAAAGCTCGCTTGTTTTGCCGATGCCACCTCCTTTTGGCGAGACCACACCCCATCGGTAAGACGTGTTGGCGATGATGTCTCCCCAAAGTGAGGCCCCTTGTTGGTCGGCGAGACATCATGACGGTCTTGTCGACTCTCTCTTCAGAGGATTTTCATGCCGAACTTGACTAAGGCATGCTCTCCAACTAAGTTCCCTATGGCCTAGCATCAGATGTATGATTTTTTCCCTTGTTGCGAATGTTCCATTTGGCTTTCTCAAACATCTATCACATGATTTATCCTGCCTGATTGAGCCCGTAGGTGAAAATTGGGCAACATTTCTGGTGACCTTTTGTTGAATGTTTTCCTGCTAAACAAAGAAACCAGTAGCCAAAACTTGTCCATTGGGTATGGAGTCATTAGGAAAACCTCAGAAACAGACCCAGGGAAACTTTGTACATGGATGCAATTCGCTTGAGACTCATAGAACACAACAGGTTGCCAAAATGACAAAACAGGAGAAAAACGAAAGGAAACTATTTACTGTGTTGGAACAACACTTATGGAAAACATAAAACCTAACCTAATATGTACAATGGAGGAACTCGTCAGACTTGAAAACAAGGCTTGAGGTGTATCCCATTGACTGGGATATGAAGTACTTCACCTTCTATTGTGGCCAATTGATAAGCATTGTGTTCTTTGCAGTGTTTAATAATAAATGGACCTGTCCACATGTTGTCAAACTTGGTGTGATGGCCTGGCCTGCTTTTCAGAACATCCCATTTGAGAACAAGATCACCTTCTTTAAAGACTTTAGCTGTAGATTTCTTGTCAAATGTTCTCTTTGTTTGGCGCTGATGATACTCCAAAGCTTTCATTGCTCTGTCTCTTGATTCTTTGAGCTCCATGAGCTCTGCATATCTCACGGACATGGGGTCTTGTTCCTCAAACATCTCCAACTGGTGAACAATGTCAAGAGCTGGAAGCTCTACAGATAAAGGAAACCTTGCCTCTTTGCCATAAACCAACATGTATGGTGAATTACCAATAGACCTCTTAGGAGTCGCTCTGTTTGCCCAAAGTGCATACTTTAGTTTAATGTGCCAGGTCCTTTGATTATCCTCTATGGTTCTTTTAATAATCCTGATGAGATTCTTGTTCGTGCTTTCAGCTAAACCATTACCCTGAGGGTAATAATTTGAGGATGTAGTCAAATGAATTCCCTGTTTAACAGCCCAATTAGTTAATCTTAATCCCACAAATGCAAGAGCATTATCAGATATGATAGAGTCAGGAACTCCAAATCTGGTGACTATATCCTCATAAAAACTCAAAACTGAAGACTCTTTTGCTTCTTTCAAAGCTATTGCTTCTGTCCACCGTGTGAAATAGTCTGTAGCAATGAGCACCCACCTGTGACCAGCACTTGAAGGTGGATTTATTGGCCCAATGAAATCAATGCCCCATCTCATGAAGGGATGCTCCACTCAAATTGGATGTAGAGGCATAGTAGGAAACTTTTCCTTTCCTGCAAACAAGGCACATTTGATACACTTTCTTGACCAAGCATATGCATCCTTAAATAAGCTGGGCCAGTGGTAACCAGCTCTCATGATTTTCCATGCAGTAGTTCTGGGAGCAAAGTGACCTCTTACAGCTCCATCATGAAACTCATAAAGTACCTTTTCAATCTAATCACTGTGAATACATCTTAACAAAACACCATTTAGATCCTTTTTAAAGAGAACATTATTTACCAGCACTTATGGTATGGACTGCAGTCTGAAGTATCTTCTTTTTTCTCTATTCAAACCTAATGGACACTCACCAGTATGTAAAAATTGGTTCATGTCCTGAACCCAATTAATTGTTACCACAGGCACATCATCTTGAGCATCCTGAGACTCATTTGTATTAGCAAAAATAACATCATTTTCTAATTCATTTCCACTAATTGACCCTGTAGCAAGCTGTTCACAGAGACCTTTACCTCTAATCAGTTTGGTAATCTTGATATCCACGTCATATTCCATAACCTTAGTGATCCACCCTGCTCTTTTTTCATTCAGATCTTTGCTCAACATAAATTCCTTGACACTTGGGTGTGCAACCATGACATGGATTTTGTTATTAGAGATTAAAGGCTTGAATTTTTTAAGGCTTTTGATCACGGAGAGAACATGCTTCTCAACAAATGTATACCTCTCTTCATAATCAGCAAGTACTTGACTAAAGAAGGCTATGGGTTGTTCTAGGTTATCACTATTTTTTTGTACCAGCATAGCAGAGATTGAACCAGTGCTGTCAAAAGCATATAAAAAGAAGTCTTTAGAGAAATCTAGATTTACCAGTGTTGGAGCTGATGCTAAAGCTTCCTTGACTCCTTCAAAACTATGCTTTGATTCTTTAGCCCAACTGAAAACTGTGTTCTTTTTAAGCATAGCAGTCAAGGGTTGTAACAGGTTTGCAACATCAGGGATGAATCTTCTCAAAAAGTTTATTTGGCCCAAAAAGCTTTGTAGACCCTTCTTGTGATTAGGTAATGGCAACTCAAGTATGGCTTTGACTCTTGTAGGATCAATAGTAATTCCTTTCTTTGACACTATGTATCCTAATAATTTCCCCTCATGAATAGCAAAGATACTCTTTTTCGGATTGAGAGAGATACCAAACTCTGCATTTTTTGAAAACTTGTTTAAGGTGCGACAAATGTTCATCAGCATTCTTAGAATAAACTGTAATTTCATCTAAATAAATCAACATAATCTTACTGATCAAACTTTGAAATGCCACGTCCATGGCCCTCTGAAACATGGCACCAACATTAGATAAACCAAAAGGCATCCTTTTGTATGTCATGGTGCCCCACTTAGTTGTAAAAGTAGTTTTGAACTGATCCTCCTCTTTAACCAGCACTTGATTATAGCCCGAAAAACCATCTAACAAGGAAAATCTTTCAGAACTAGCAACTACTTGTAAGATTTGTTCCATGGAGGGCAGCGGGTAGTGGTCTTTCAAAGATGATCGGTTAAGATCCCTAAAGTCTACACAAAGTCTTATTTCACCATTTTTCTTCCTAACCGGCACAAGGTTAGAAACCCATGAAGTATGTTTAATAGGAAAGATGATACCCCCCTCAACTAATTTGGTCAGCTCTTTAATCATTAAGGGCTCAAGCTTAGGATTCAAGGGCCTTTGTTTCTGCCTTACTGGCTTAGCATTAGGTTCTAACTCAATTGTGTGTTGAGCAATATGGGGATCAAACCCTTTCAAATATGAGTATTCCCAAGCAAAGACATCATGAAATTCTTGACATAAAGCAACAAAAGATTGTTTATCTTCATGTGAACAAATTTTTCCTATCTTAAGAAGTCTACCTTTGAAAATCTCCAGTTCTTCATAATGTTCTTCTTTGATTTGCAAGCCAGCTTTACCCTTTTTAAGCTGATCGTCAGTACTGAAAATCAACTCTAAGGTAACCATACCTTTGGGTAACTTATTTGTCCTCAGTTGTATGACTTGATCATCATACTGTTGCTTAATTTTTGCTTGATTCACCATGGAGAACTAATCTTCTTTGAGCAAGAAAGAAAGAATTTGTTCATCGTTGTCAAAAACTTGCCAGTGAATGTTGTTATCAGGAATTGATGGCCTAACTACAACCTTCACATACTGTTGTACTTTCTCTTTTCTAATGTCACCTGGAATATCAAACTGTACCCCAATGGTTGCAAGCCTATCAGCATGCTTGTTCTGGTTCCTCGGAATAGACACTAAGTTAAAGGCATCAAAATCCTCAAGCATGTTCCACACTCTGTTTCTATAAGACTTTAGTGTGTCATTTTTAGCAATATTTAGGCCTCTTACTTGATTGAAAATTAACTCACTATCCCCATAAAATTTCAAGCGGGTTATTCCTCTCTTCCTTGCCCACTCAAGACCTTGAACAAGGCCCTCATATTCAACAGTGTTATTAGAGCATGCAAAAGCAAAATAGAATGAAGATTAATACTTATCACCCCACGAAGATACAAGCATTGCACCTCCTCCAGCTCCATTTTTGCTTCTAGAACCATCGAAATGCATCTCCCATAATTCATTCTGCTGCTTGAACTGACTTTCTGCACTTCTTTCAAGATTTGGCATTTCTGACCCAGTTTCATGCAATACATAATTGCCCAGACCAATATCCTGAATAAGCCCGTTTGGATTATCAATCACGTTCTCAACTGCCCATTCATTCAGGAGTACCTCAGGTACACTCACAACTTGTAACTCTTGTGCCGATGCGAGTTCAGTATCCTCTAAAACAATAGAATTAACACTAACAACAAATGGCGCATAAGGCTCAATGTGATCCTTGGCAAGGGACTCAAAAGTTATAGTTACCTTAGTACCATACCTGGTCCTAAAAAGCATATGGGACCAATCTGAAGATAAATACCCTCCAATTTTAGTTGTAAAGTCTCTAGACAGGCATAAAGCAAAAAATGGAGGCAAATCTATGACAAACACATCTTGTGGGATTGAAAAATTAGTTCAGGCATGTAGTGTAAGATTCAGATTTTTAATAACACCTATAGTGTTTACTGTTGTCCCATCCAATTGAAGCACTCCCTTTTCTAATGGCTAGTATTGCAAACCTAGCTAGTTTGCAATCTGCTTTGGCATCACCAAACTACTAGCCCCGCTATCAACCATGCAATTGTGCACCAATTTATTCCCCACTATTAAGGAAACATAGAAAGGAGGGGGATTGACACCATTACTTTGTTGTGTGGTACTATCCAAAAGTGCATTGGTTAAAACTAACTTTGTTTGGCCTACAAAGACTTCATTTGGAAAATTCGAACTAACTGGATTTGATAAAGCTGACTGTAACAAATTCATTTGACCAGGGATTGCTAAAGAATCCCACATTGAAATTGAAACATTCATTTTTTTCATACTTTCAACAATGTTGAAAGGTGCAGATATATTTACCTTTGGCCGCGTCTTTGCAACAGCATGGTTAGATTGCACTTGACCTACAGATGTAGCGTGTAAAGGTTGCTCCTTACTAGTGTTGTGACCTTGCTGCAAAGTGCATGGTACTTGCTGATTTGATGGACCAACAACTCCCTTATCTTTATTTGTTGCTTGTTCTATCTCAAAAGCCCTCTTCTTAGCTCTAGTATTAGCAGCAATAGATGTGTCATCTTGGTTCACTCCACAAAATTCTTCTCTCTACCAATTCAAGAGAGTTGAATCATCTGCAGGCTGATCCTGTTGTTGTGAATACCCCTCCTTAGGAAAATCTTGCACACCTACAACATTTTGCACCATAAGAGCTTTGTTGATGATGCCATTAGAGCACGTAGCTTGATTATGTGGCTGATTACATGGATAACACCATTAATAATCCATAGCCAGATTGTTTTGAACATGAACAAGCCCCTTGACAGCACTAATTGGAGCTGGATTATAGGCCTGAAAAGGTCTTGTGGAAACATTTTGTCTTGTGCCTTGGTAATTACCTTGATACTGTTGTCTATTCCCCTAGAATTGTTGTTGTTGACCTTGAAAAGGCTGACTTGAGGCCTGATTCTGCTGCTGATAAGGTCTAGAATAGGACTGTTGTTTTTCCAAGTTCACCAACTTGTTACCAAAAGTCTGTAAAAGACTTTTGATCTCTTGCAACTCCTATGATGAGCCTGAAGCAACACTTTCTTGTTTATCAATGGCTGGAACAGTAGCTGGCAGCGTTGGTATAGCTGGTAGAGGTGTGAAAGGAGGTATCTGTAAAGGGATATTTGCATGAATCTATGGAAATATAGGCATTGGTGGCCTAGGAGCGAGTTTACCAGCTTGTATTAAGTTGTTCTAAGCTTTGATTGCTATTTCAAAAGCATCTAGCAAAGATACTCCTCTCATTGACTGTATCATAACAGCTATATCACTGTTCAGAGCCCTCAAAAAGTATAAAAATGCATATTCCAGAGGTGGCCTCACCGTCGCAAGGACTCTATCCCATGTTCTTTGAAATCATTCATCTATTCTTGTGGAGCCCTCTTAATTGTAGTTAATTGTTCCAATAGAGATAAGTTATCAGACCTGTCCTGAAATTGTTTATGCAACTTGTCTCCAAATTCGTCCCAAGTTGCAATTGAACTGACTGGTAGGCTCCTATACCATTGCACAGCTCTTCCTTTCAGTGAAGCAGCTAGTAATCTCACAACAACATCCTCTTGGGTTATGTGATGGACTCCGCATAATGAAGCCACATCTCGCATGTGTTCAATCGGGGTAGTTTGGTCTTCTCCCGTGAAAGTTGGCAGACTCTTCAAGGCTGCCATTGGAATGTCATTGTGCTGTGCCAAATTCAAAGGGCCCCCTCCATTAAAAGCAACAAAGGGTTGATTCCTTGGAGAGGCCATTGGAGGTGGCTGAGGTGGATTTACTGGAACTCTAGATGAAACCAGAGATGGGACAGCAATGTGTGATCCCACAGATGGAGGAGTAGATTTGGCTCTTCTGGAATAAAAAGATGTTGTCCCTGGCCTTTCTGTTGTTCTACCTTGTTTTCTTGGTGGTGACAGCTGCCAATATTCAAAAGGGAACAAGTTGCTCCTTGTCTGAACTCTTCTCATAAACTGTAGAAGGCGCTGATTTTGAAGTTCTTCCTCTTTATGGAGTCGCCAAGTATGCACAAATGACTTATGTAAAGTCTGAAACTTGCTGGTTGCATACCAAACCAACAAAATCACGTGGAAATCGTCCCATCGGGCGTGCCAAAAATTGTTGTCACCCAGAAATGCACCCTACGCACAGTGATGGAAACTGAGCTTTCTAGTGAAACATGGGATCATTTCAAGGTTGTGGGTCACCTGAAGTTGAAATGAACCTCTAGAGAAGGCTGGATTCCTTTTGGTATCACCTAAACTAACAATTCTATATAGGGAAAAGGGAGAAGGAGTACATGAATGAAAACTAATTAATGGTGATACATCGGGTTTGATGAGAAATCATGAAATAAAAACAAGATGAACATACACTAGAAAGCTAATGGTCAGTGTTTTACTTACTCAACAGAACCCCTTTAGACTTATGCATAATTCTTAAAAGGCTTGATCTACAAATGTATCTTAAGAAGGAAAGATTAATTTCACAGCTTTAAGGTATGAATATAGATTTAGAAGTACACAGTTGAGAACTTGCATAATCTAAAATACAGAAAATGAGAGTAATACAAACATTAAGAGTAGCTTCTAAGGTAAACTTTATGTTGTATTTCAGATTCCAGTTGAGTTACAAAGCATACATCAGCTGAGAAAGGATTGTTAAAAATCACTGACTCACGAGAATGCATAATCCGAACTAACTACAAAAAGGCAAAAAAAATGCCCTATATACAATAAGATGATAGCCCATTAGGGCTTAAGAAATATCAATTCTCAAAAAAACTATCCTTAGATCTTTTGATTGAAATTAATGCTGCATTCTTATGTGTCCTTGTCAGTGAAGAGTCATTCCTTGGAGAATCCTTTATATCTTTTGTAGCTACCAAACACATTTACTTTTGTTCCTCATGTCCTCCTTGAACCTCTTCGGCTGAGCTGCCTTGAATGTTTCTGACTTCAGAGCAGATCCATGTCGATTCACATTTTGTTGATCTTCTTGGCACCGGTCAAGCTGCCAACGATTCACCCGTAGGTCTCTTTGATTGGCTGGGCACATTCCACATGGATTCCCCTATGGTCAAAAGCTTGTTCAGTCAAAATCACATCTCAGCGAGACATTGTAAGTATCTCACCAATGTGATTATGCCCCTCTGCAGCTGTCGACGTAACATGGAACTGTCGATGAGAGTTCTTATCGAGCTTCAAAAGTCATACCGATATCCCTGAAACCATCGGCAAGACACAACTCCTTCACTGAGACATCATATCAAGATCCCCATTCTTTGGCGAACTCCTTCATTTCGGGGAGACTTTGATCGGTCGTTGGGACATCACAATGATGACACCTTTTTTCCCCCTGAGCTCCAAACTCTTTCGGCAAGAGTCGACCCTGTTGGCCGGACATCTTAGCGAAAGGGAAAAACCCTTCGGTGAGCTCACTTTGCTTTGGGGAGACATCCCTGTATCGACGATACGTCATGGCGAGCTCCCTCATTCTCCCGAGCTCAAAGATTTCATTCGGCATGACATTGGCATGTCGGTGAGACCTCTTACCGAAGCCTCATTACTTACCACTATGCTCCATAATCGGCGAATCTCATCGGGTTGGGGAGACATCCTGGTGAAGGCATCCACCTTCGCCGAGCTTATTTCATTTCAAGGAGGTCCCTTGTATCGGCAAGAGTTTATTGATGTCACCCCGAACGTATTTCACTCTACCGAGCTCTACATTTCTTTTTGCAAGACTTTGGCAAGTCGGGAAGACTTCATAGCGAGGTCCAATAGTCACACCGATATCCACCTTCGTCGCTGAGACCACACCATGTCGGCAAGAGATTTTACCGAACACATTCTACTCTCCCCGATCCCCATTCATTCCTTTCAATCTGACACTAAGCCGTCAGCGAGACATCACGATGACTTAACTTTCCTTGGGTGAGGCCCCTGGCTTTTGGCAGGACATTACTTGGTTGTCGGGACCTTATGACGATTGCTTCAACTCCTGGCGAATGCACTTCATATCGGGGAGACCTCCCACCGGTCGTTGGGACATCTTACCGGCTTGAAATATTACACCAAAGGCTCCCTTTATCGGCAAGACCCTTTGTATCGTTGAGACCCTATGCCGAAGGGAAAATCCTTCAGCGAGCTCTTTTTTCCTATTAGAGAGACCTCCTGCCAAAGGAAAAAAACATATTGAGACCCCCTTTATCTTTCGGTGAGACCGCAAGCAATCGGTGAGATATTTTTCCAAAGGAGCTTTGCTTTGGCAAAGGTTCATTTCTGTCGGGAAGACTCTTCTTTATCGCCGAGACATCTCAGCAAACTCAACTTCTATGCCGAGAGCCTTTAGAGTCGGGGAGACCTTCTGAATTCGGTGAGACCCTACAGCGAAGCTCGCTTGTTTTGCCGACGCCGCCTCCTTTCGGCGAGACCACACCCCATTGGTAAGACGTGTTGGCGATGATGTCTCCCCGAAGCGAGGCCCCTTGTTGGTCAGCGAGACATCATGACAGTCTTGGCGACTCTCTCTTTAGAGGATTTTCATGCTGAACTTGACTAAGGCAGGCTCTCCAACTGAGTTCCCTGTGGCCTAGCATCAAATGTATGATTTTTTCCCTTGTTGCAAATGTTCCATTTGGCTTTCTCGAACATCTATCACATGATTTATCCTGCTTGATTGAGCCCGTAGGTGAAAATTAGGTTTAGGAAAAAGAGTAGAAATTTTGAAATGGTTGTTGTACTATGGCAAGGTACAAGGAAATAGTGATGTAAGAGCAAATTATTGCTCACAAACTCACAATGCAACATAGTCTCTATTGTGAATAAGAACAACTCATAAAACCAAAAGAAATATAAACACATTCAATTTTTTATTGCATTCAATCAAATTGAGAGAATTACATTATTTTATCAAAAGAAAAAGGATTCAAATCTGCTCCACATGCTCTTCCTGTAGCTTCCTTTCGCTACCCCAAAACTTCTCATTTCATTTCTCCAAAAATTTTGCACCTTTTCTCTTCAACTCCACATTGCTCTCTCCTTCTTTTTCTTGCACGGAGCTTCTAGAAACTTTCCATATTTCATCACTGCTCTCTATTTATCATGAATATTTTAAAACACCAACATGAATTTTGTGCACCTCATTCTCAACTTTCCAGATCATTTTGAAATTCTTGGTTTCCTCACCATATGAGAAAGTTATGCCATTTTTATTGAGACTAGGTCTCATAGGAACGAAACCAAAACCATCTTCCTCTCCCCTACAGTCAAACTTCCATAATGCTCCCTTATTCCTTCTTGAACGTGGGTTTTCTCTTTTTGGCTTAAGAATTCAATGGAATTCAAAAAATATCTTCCCACTTTACACCCACTTTCTCCATTCCATTAATGCCCATCATTCCAATCTTCCAGCACGATGCAATTTCAATTTTTTTGAATGGAGTTATAATTTTACAATAAATGTCCACACAAGCTTGGACATGGAAGTTTTTCTTTTTGAAAAATCAACACTTTTCAAACATTTTTTAAACAATTATAAAGTGAATCAATTAATTAATTGATTCTTCGCAATCCCTACATCAAACCTTACTACGTTGGAGGAGTTGAGCAATAAAATAATAGTGCCTGCAACCAAAAAAAAACACAAGTATAAAATGTTAAAATATTTTTGGTTATGCAGGATTGCTGGGTACCCCTAGATGCTCCTACATCAAACACCCAGGGTTGAAAGTTTGTGAGCATAGGCTCACAAAGATGGATTTGAATGGTAGAACCATTCTTTCAAATTGCAAGTAATCTGTAGCAAACTCAATCGCTAACCAAAGTACACATAAAATAATATCTTCTTCCTCTTAAGCACTTCACTGGCACAAGCACCATCCTCCTTCCACAACTCCATTCACCATTCTTCTCTCCTCTCATGGATTCACATCCTCCATGCATCACTCTCCACCAAGTTTCACCTGCAACATCCTCTACAAATCCTACATCCAAATATGTTTCATCCAAGCAACAATCAAAATCTATTGTATCCTTATACAAATCTGCAATTTTTACTACATGAAAATTAAAATTTTCCATTTGCATGCTCTCTACTCCATGAAAATTAAAATTTTCCATTTGCATGCTCTCTTCTTGTTTTAAGTCATCTTTTAATCTAACATAAGAAGGTATAAAATTATTACAACTAAATTCAAAGCAAAAATTTACCTCATTCTTATTTGCTACCCCAACATCTTTTTCCTCATTCTTTGCTGCAACATCCATCTTCTCACCTCCAATGATTTTTTTTTCAAACTCCTCTTCGTAATCCTCTTTCCAACTACTTGTTGATTATTTCCATATCTTCTTTCAACAAGAAATCATCTTCATCTCCACAAATTTTTTCGTCAAATTTTAAACCACTATTGTTCACAATTACATATTCATCCTTTATAGGGGCTACACTTCTTTTTCTCTACTCTTCTTTTTGTTGTCCTCTTTCTTATTCTCATTTTTTTTCACCAATATCTTCTCATCTTTACCAATATTCTTCTTCAATTTATCTATGCTCATCTTGATGTTTCTCACTTCCTCACGGACCATTTGTTCCTTCTTCTCAAACTTCTCATTTTCTACCTTCTCCCAATATTGTTCCCAAAAAAATATTCTCACAGGTCTTCTCACAACCCATCTCATCTTGTCTACTGCAATCTCACCTCAACTCACATGCTCTGCATATCCACAGCTTGTCCCTCTCAACTCTCAATTGCTCAGGACTCCTCACACACCTACAACAATTATCTCGATCTTCTTGGACAACTCTATTGTGCTTCCTCTATCCACCCACCAATCCTAGCATAAGTTGCCTCACATTCGACGATCTGCTTATGCACTCAAAACCTCTAACTCTGATACCATTTGATGCAAGCACAAACTACTGCTCACAAAATCACAATGCAACATAGTCTCTATTGCGAATAAGAACAACTCATAAAACCCAAAGAAATACAAACACATTCAAATTTTTATTGCATTCAATCAGATTGAGACAATTACATTATTTTCTCAAAAGAAAAAGGCTTCAAATTTTCTCTACATGCTCTTCATGTAGCTTCCTCTCACTGCCCCAAAACTTTTCATTTCATTTCTACACCTTTTCTCTTCAACTCCACATTGCCCTCTCATTTTTCTTGCACGAAGCTTCTAGAAACCCGTCATATTTTTTCCATCACTACTCCCTATTTATCATAGATACTTTAAAATTCTAACATGGGTTTTATGCGCCTCGTTCTTAGCTTTCCGGATCATTTTGAAATTCTTGATTTTGTCACTGTATGAGAAAGTTATGCCATTTTTACTGAGACTAGGTCTCACATGCACGACCCCAAAACCATCTTCCTCTCCTTTGCAGTCAAACTTCCATAATGCCCCCTTATTCCTTCTTGAATGTGGGTTCTCTCTTTTTGGCTTGAGAATTCAATGGAATTCAAAAAAAAATCTTCCCACTTTACACCCACTTTCTCCATTCCATTAATGCCCATCATTCCAATCTTCCAGCAAGATACAATTTCAAATTTTTTGAATGGAGATATAATATTATAATAAAAGTCCACACAAACTTGGACATGGAAGTTTTTTCTTTTTGAAAAATCAACATTTTTCAAACATTTTTTAAACAATTACAAAGTGAATCAATTAATTAATTGATTCTTCAAAATCCCTACATCAAACCTTATTATGCTGGAGGAGTTGAGTAATAAAATAATAATGCATGCAACCAAAAATCAAAACAAAACATAAGCATAAAATGTTAAAATATTTTTTGTTGTGTAGGATTGTTGGGTACCCCTAGATGCTCTTGCATCAAATAGTCAAAGCATTTAGTGTGATGTATATTGCATAGTATGGTTGATCCGATCGACTATAACAGTGCAAAATAACTTTGAAAGTTTATATAGCATGTGTATACTATAGGGAAAATGGGAGCTATGAATATATTAAGCTATGCATATTGTCATTACAAGCTATAATTAAGAGTGTAGGGCCATAGCGGTGGATTGGGGCTATCATAACATCATTATGAGCTTGGAATCAGTTATGTTAGATGTGAAGTGGCATTTTTCATTTATACAAATCAAGAGATTGTATGGTTTAGTGGTGTTTAAAACACTATGTAATAATGTAAGATTGTAATTCATTGGGAGTAAAGAATTAGTTTGTGCATTGAATGTCAATTCATATTATATAATGTTGTCATGCAAACATGTTTCTCTTAAATTGAAAAATATTCTTAAAACTATTCATAGTTTTCTTGTCTGTGTAATGTTATTTTCAAGGCTTCTAGTCATTTTCACAATGAGCATTTCTAGAAGTCTTCATCGACGCCAGGCAGTGGTTTTGTGCTTTTGTGCACTTGGTGTTTTGTTCATATATGGATGCTTAGCTTTGCCGAGTAGGCCAAATATTATTTGCATGAGCTCACAGTTACTCTTGTAATTTTGAAATGTAATTTGTATGTCAAATTAAAGTATGACATGTGTAATGGATAGAAGCTTGTTGCTCCCTTGTTTTATAAAATGGAATTGGAGGCTTATACAAGACGTAGATACAATTTTGTCTAAATATTTTCTAGGTTTTTTAGTTTTTAATCTCTTGATTGTTAATGTTGTATAATAGTACTATCATTACTGAATGTAAATGGGATATTTCCAAATCCACTATTCTCCACTATGTACTTTATATGAATTATGAATGAAATGAATCAAAGATCATTCAATTTATGTTTGTTGGTTTAGTTGTGAATTTTTTTTCATTGTTAATGCACTTGTTCAAAGAATAAGTTATATTTTCTTAAACATGAATGAAGGTCTATTATAGGTTTTGAATTGCATGGTTTAAGACTCCATATGCTAGGATAGGGCACTGATCCATATGCTATGTCTATGTTACATCTTTTTTTCTTTCACAACATTCAAAATCAAATTAAATCTTTACTTTGTATGGGAATGTATGTCTTGAGTAATGTTTTACCATATTCTGATGTTTTAGATTGATCAATGTTGTAAGATTTTCCAAATCTTTAAGGTTTTCATGTATTGAACAACACTTAGGAGAATATATGTGTTAAGGCTACAATGTATGAGATAGATTCACACAAGAGTATCTAAAGGTACATTGTAGGGATCACCCTTCCGAGTTTTGCAGAGCCTAAAGTCTAGAGGGAAAATTTAGAAAACTTTTAGTTGTTCGTTGGCCAAACCCTTCATATAATTAATGAAGGTGATGTCATCGGCTTCCCACAATAATGTACGGTTGTGACATCTATCCTCGATGGGACCAAGCTTCAACTCGTGGTGAATGGTATAAAAGGAATCAATCATCGATGCTAAGTTCATCAAAGATGGACGGTTTTCGCAAGATCAAAGGTTCTAAAGGCTATGGCAGGATAAAAATGTGATATGTGAAAATATGATATAATCATTCAATGAATCTTTGATGGATGGTTGTAGTTACATTCCAGAAGCAAATGTCTGAAGTACTAGACTTGTGAATTCAAACCTCTGAAATAACACTATAACTGTTAGATTTTAAAATATCAATGGTTGACGTTTTATTATTTATGAAAGATAGGTATGGTTTTTACTATTCCTTGTATGCAAGTTGAGGAGGCTGTAAGAATAATTGTGGGTATGGAATGGCTTCATAACAACTCTCATGCTCTATTTTTTGAGGTGGCTTATGTTTTCTTGTCCAATTGCATGAAAATTTTGTTGGATAAAGATTTGGTGAGGACGCTAGAAATACATTATTTGAATTCTTTTATTTACTCTATTTCCTCGTTAGATTTGACACTTGAGCATTACAATTTTGAAAGTGGGTTAGCACCTGCTAGTGGAATTTTCCACAAACTTGAACTATCTGCTTTGATAATGCAAGCTTTTTCCTTGGTTACTATGAGGTGTGGTTTGGTGTGTGATACAATAAATGAATCATTACAAAGTATCAAGTTTTGGAGGAAGGATTTGGTTGATTTTTTTGTTTCTTCTCTACTCCTACTTTGCTCAATTTGATTTGCCTCTTGCTCAAAAACCTAGTTGAGGCCTCTTGCTATTGATACAATTTTTTTTGTAATGAATTGTTTCTATATTATATTTTAGAGCTCTTGTAATGTGTATTTTATGACTGGTATTCTTGTCATGGTTAGTGGTTTTTTGGTTGGGCTAGCTATGTACTTCATGGTTAGTCAAATAAAAATACTTCTTGTGGCTCTATTCTTGTAAATCCTTTTTGGTTTGTTCAATATAGAAATGTAGTATTTAGGTCTAAAAAGATATTTATATGTTTTGTATGTTCCAATTTCAACATATAGTTATGATCATAAGTGAGTGAAATGTAGCTTTATTGGTGATGATTCTCTAATAGGAGAATCCAATTCAATGACCCGAGGTGCAGTTGACCTTGGGGGTGACACTGGTGGCAATTACTGTACAAGTGAGGATGCCCTTGACCCCTCTGAATGAGTAGCAGTGGCAATGGTTTGTTGTTTCCTTACCATGCTCTTCCTCCTTGCAAATACATGCAAATTCTTAGGGGGCTGATATGTGGTTCTTTCCTCCTCCATGGGGGATTTCCATTTATCTTGCTCATCTGTTACTTTAGCCTTCCCCTTTTCCTACATAATTATCTCCTCTTTTAGCTGCCCTGCCACCTTATCAAAATTTTGAAACATTGTTTCAACCCTAAGTATCTCATCTATGATATATGAAACGACTTTATACTATGGATCCTTCTCCTACATTCCCTTTTCCAATTAATAAATGCTATCCATTTCATTTTTCTATCCTATTGCACCTTATAATAAAAATGTTTTGGATGACATCTTCAGGGAAGTAGAAATTGTGGCAGAACCTACCCCCTCTACTTCTATTTTTTAAGGAAACCATGATGCCTTCCAGGTCATGGTTCCTCATTATGCAACATTTCATCATCAAAGGCTTCAGTTTTTGCATGATAATTTGCCTTTGATTTAATTGTCAATATTTTTATCAGTTTCTGCATATCTGTCGGGTTGTCTTTCATTTAATAGAATGTGGTTGCAGTTTTGTAGATTAATGCCATATGTACCTAGGAAATTTTAAAAATATTCAAAATTAAATTCCTCTTCTAATTTGAAGTGGGTGAAATGTTTGATTTAATAACTTGTTACTGAAAATGGCAGAAAATATGGCACATGACATGTGATTTTATTTTCATCGATTTCCACATATCCATTGAATTGTCTTTCTTTGAGGAAAGTGTGGTTGTGGTACCACAAATTAATGCTATATGTACATCTGAAGTGAGTGATTGGATAGCTTGATATTGAAAACTACATGTCGTATTGTGGATGATGATGTTCTTAATCTAGTGATCAATTAAAATAAGTTTTGTAATGATTTCATATCATTTGAGTGGTGATTTTGACAGCTTCACAACTTGAGTACCTACAGTGTGTATGCAGGTAGATGTAAATCGAAATAAATATTGTAAATGTAAGAATTCAGTCACACGATTAAGTTGTTTACTTGGTTTGTGTAATTATACCTCACACGACTCACGAGTAAACATGGATCAGGCTGGTGGCCCATAAATAGTGATAGTGACCACAGCTAAAATCATTTGTAAAAGGCTAAAGGCTAAGGCTTTACCATTGAGTGCAATTTTCTGAATTTTGGTAAGGGTTTTCATTTTGCAAGTTTAATAACGAAAAAGATGATGTGATACTATTAGGGATAATCTAAATTCTCCTAGCTCCAATTATGTAGTTACAGAGTAAAAGAGAAATTTGCTTCAAGTTCAAAATGGGTGGAATTGGAAAGAAGTTGATATGGTTTACCTATCTTCTCAGACACCTGTTTTGAACCAGGATGAAGAGCTCTAATGCAGATAAACACTTTTATAGAGAATATTCCCACATAAGTATTTTAATCTTGTTTGCATTTAAAGTGGGTGACTTCTCATACTCCATTTTGATAGAGGCCCTCAAAGAGGAACTGTGGACTTTTAGAGTCATGTTGGACTATCCCAATGCATGGAAGCTACATGAAAATGGTGGTAGAAAAATTATTATTCCTTATCTTCTGCATGAATCTAGTCGATAACTAGGATAGGTACATTTTCTATTTCCATAGTTCCCATTTCCCCAGCATGGTAGGAAAACCCTATGGATTCTCAAAGTCATTTGTTTGGTAATATGGTCTGGCTCTAATAGCCACCACTACCAGCTTGGAATCAAAGGTGTCTTTTTGGGTTGTTTTGGTGCATTAGATTGAGATCGCAAGGTCCAAACTATAGTCAGCAAGCCTCGTGGTTTGAGAATATGGTATAAGAAATGCTCTTCCATTGTCACTAGTAGCAGCTTAGAATCAAATCTGTCTAATGTAAACTAACATGTGTCATTTATAGAAAAGAAGAGCTTGCATGGGCTACTCATTGTTAAAAAGTTGTGCAATAACGTTACAATGTAATTTAGTTGTAATAAAATAAATGGTTGTGTTATTCTTCAGTATTAATTTATAATAAAGAATTATTTTGTGTGTTCAGTGTCTATTCAAGTTATATAAGAAATTATGCAGATAATGTAAATGGAATAAAATAATTGAATGAGATATTTAATAAACTTAGAAAAATCGGATTTTTATCATTTAAGAAATTAATTTTTATCTATTTATGAAAGATTTGAATGTAGATTTAAAACATAAAGCGATAAAAAGGAAAAAAAAAGTTGCTATCAAATTGACAAAAAACACTAAAAGTTGTCAATGTTGCTAGGGTTGGCCACAATGGAATTGATTTTCTAATTTTTTGTATCATTAGTCAGTTTATTGAGTCCTTTGCAATGTTAAGCTACAGGTTCTTTGGCATTGATGCTAATGAATGTCTTGGTTTTAGAGGGTTTATGCGAGGTCGCGAGATATTTCGAATGGACTTGTATTTGCTCCATGGAATGATGGAATGGAAACATGGGTTCATCTCAATGACTCCATTAGGATTGTGGGTCCTAGTGCATAAAATTTTAATACAACTTTAAAAAACATGTTTATTGTTTATATCATAAATTACTCAACTGTTCAATGAACATTTGATGGATGGATGTAGCTACATTGTGGAATGAAATGCACGGAGCACCAGGCTTGCGAACTTAAACCTCTGAAATCACCCTATAGCTATCATATTTACAATGATCAATGGTTGAGAATTTGTTTGAGAATTTATTTATAAGTGTGATTACAAAAATGTAATATACTGATTGTGTAGTCCAAAGGCAACATGTTGACGTTTCATTCACTTTGATATTCAAAAAAAAAGTTTACTTTGTATTGCTAAATGATTTTATTTTTGAGTGAGAGAGTTAGCACAGAGGGAGATTTGAGATTGCTCATTGTAGTGTGCAACAAGAGCCAGTTGACACTTGTGAGTATAATGTTTTCAAGAATCAAAATTCAGGTAAGTGAAAGACATAATTCCTAAGTTTCATCATTTCTTGAATTGTTATTTTGTCAAACTTTGGGGTTGAAAGCTTGAGAGACTTGAGGAAAGTTAAGGAGGACTTAAGAGGGATTTTTCATTGTTCAATCATGTCTACCACCACTAGAACAATAGTTGTTGGGAAAGGAAAAGAAAAAATAGGTAGAAAAATAGATTATGTTGGATTGCTTAAAACCCTAGGTTTCATTGATGAATACCTTGATATTTATGATCCTAAAATCTATGGTAGGCTTACTTTAGAACTTAGATTTTCATGTGAGAATAAGGCTGCAAAGCAAATGCAACTTACTAGTGTCAGTGCACTATGGGTGCTTGGATTAGGGCGCATGATGTTACATGAGGTTTTCCCTTTCCTAGAATCTATTGTGGTCTATAGATACAATTATGATGGTAACAAAAGAGCAATTGTGAATGTAGATAGCAAAGAAGAAATCGTATCCATTAATTTAGAATAATTTAGAAAAGTGTTGGGGTTTACAATCGAAGAATTTGGAAATTCCCAAATTGACCTAGAAAAGCTTGCCAGTGATTATGAAGTAGTGGATGAGAGGGAGAAAAATATTTTCCTAAATAAAATAGTTCAAGATACCAAAGAAGTTAGAAAAAAATTGAAAGGTATTCATAAGCCTCCTTATGATTTTAAAATTTTTAGACCATGGGTTCAGGATATTGTTTCTATGCTATCATTTTTCCTCGGACTGGATAGAAATTGAGAAGTGGGTGCAAGCCTTCTTGAAATGGTATTTAATATCCATTGTGCTAGAAATCCTGTAAAATATAACTATCTTGAGCACATTTTAGAATCCATGTATAAACATTTTTTGATGATTAAAGGAGGTTCCACCAAGACATGTAGGTTCACAACCTACTTGTGCTACTTTTTCATATTCAAATTTAGTAGAATGTTTGAGGTCAACAAGCTTTAGATTCAGCCCTATACGAATCCTGAGGAAAGAAAATGTGTCCAGTATATGATTGGACCACTAAGATAAGGATGCATGATTCTAGAAGGAACTACAATCATTTTGTAGATTACTTTTTGGCTCCATTGTATCAAAAAATTACAAATACAACAATGCCTAGATTGCCTATGTCTTGTAGAAATTGTATTCAACTAGGAAAATAAATACAATTGGCTAATTGGTACTTAATGGAAGAATATACTATGCTAAGATTTTATGGATTAGGGGTGCATCCATACAAACTTCTAATTAATGTGACAAATTTTTTTTTTGCATTGGAATATGTAAGGCAGATGGGAGAGTACATATAAAGAATAATTTCTCAGTCAGTAGAAGAAGAGCTAAGTATTTCCTTCTTTACCTTTTTCATGTGGAGGGTTCACATTTGAGAGAAAAGCATTTAATGTGACACATGATCTTTTCATTTTATTTAATTTTGATGCTATTTTTCATTGGTAGTATGATCCATGTGGAACCATTAAATCAATGATTGTGGCCAATAGGAATGTTCCAAATAGAATTGAACATCAAAGTAAACCCTTGAAAACTTGAAAAGCAAGGATTCCTGGTTTGAGGTCAAAATATATTAATGGAGAAAAGTGTTGCTAAGAAAGGCATTTCTTTTCAAGAATTGTCAACATAAATTATGGCATTTTACCAAATCAAGAGGTACAACAATTTTTATGAGAAAAGTGATAAACCATCTAGTAGAGTAAAAATGCTAGATTCTCTAGATAAGGAATGTAGAGGGAAAAAATTGGTCTCAATAAAAAATTACTGCCTTTCGGTCTATGAGGAAGGATCTAGGTTAACCAAGAACTCTTGCAGAGTTTGGAGACATCGAAGAAGATTCTAAGTTTAACAAGTTGTGGAATATAGAGCATCCCAATGACAATGAATGTGAAGAAAATGATGATGAATCGGATGATGATAGAGAAGAATAAAGAGTGCAACCTAGTTTAAGTGAGGGGAAAAAACAAGCATATACTTCAAGAGTAGTCATAGTCAAGAAAATGGGTTATGAAGGTGGTCATTTTGGGTCTTGAGGACAAGGCCCTTATACAGTAGTAGATGTAGAGCATAGAAAACCAGTTGATAAACAAGGCCTTGGAGCTAATAAAATAGACCGACGGTATGCAAGTACAACTAAAACAATTCATTTTGTTAAAGCTTCAAGTCCTAATCCTCATGGTCAGATACAATCACAACTAGGACATGCCCATGGTGGAGATATTAATGCAACTAACATTGCCACTAGTGAGGATGGTATGGGTTTTAGTACTACTAGTAGTGAACATGTACTATAATAGCAAATTACACACAAGAGGCCGACAATATATAGGAAATGACACAAACACCTAGTGATCGATGCATATTGAAGAGAGGAAGAATTGTGATAGGTCCAAGTTCAGTTACCAATTCCACCACAAAGGAGTTATTTCTAGGCACTCCTACAGTTGGTGTGGCTGTAACAACAACTGCAATTACTTATATTCCCTTTCCTTTCAAGCATTCCATTATTTCTACATCCCTAGGTTTTGATTACAATGATGAGTTTAAAAAAATCAAAATTGTGTAAAAAAAGAAAGGAAGCAACTATTAGAGAGTTCGTCTGTGTATTGCCCACATTTGACCCAAGTAAAGAAATCATGGAGTACATGTTTGTTGTTCCAACAGTTCCAAATAAACCAAAAAATCAAATGGATTGATCTGAATTTCAGGTGAGCAGATTCCAATTAGATTTTTTTGGATACAAAAATATTGACAAAATTAATGTATCAAAGAAGAATAATGAATTGGTGTACACATCATTATTAAAGTAAGAGAGAGAGAAAAGGTTTCATATTCAAATGGAAAATTTATAGGCAGACCTTGCAAATGAGAAAGTAAAGAGGAAAGAAATAGATAAAAAGAGCAATGAATTAGGAAAAAGAATAAAACAATTTGCCCCTATATCGACAAGAAAAGAGGATAAACAAACAAAGGTGAAATTGAATGAAATGAAGAAAATATTAGATTAGAGAAAAAAGAAATATGATGAAAAATATACTTTAGAAAAATTAAGACAAAACCTGGGGAAAGCAAATCAATAGTGAGAACAAAAATTGGAGAAAGAGAAAGAAAAGTGAAAAATTGGCAACAAAGCTGAAAGAAGCAGAAAATCAAATAAACTCTTGTCAAAATAAGTTAATTGCATTTTGTAGAGAAACAATGAGGCATGTGAAACAAAAAATATGGGAGGAAATAATGCAGAGAATTGATCATTTGTGTGAATTTTTTTAATTGATTGATGCTATGAGAGTATATTAGAGGAAGTTGATGAGATATTTGATGGACAACAAAAGTCTATTGACAATTGAGAAGTCACCAAATCATGTTAAATAAACAGTGTACAAAGACAGTGAAAATGAATTGAAATCAAAAGGGATTAATAATCAAATCCATGCTTCAATGATGTTGTCATCTATCATTCAAAAGTGTTTGAGAATATGTGAAACAAAGGAATTTGTGCATCTGGCTCAAAAAAAGATGAGCAGGCTGGATGAAAAGGTAAGGAACTTGGCAAAGATTGGTCTGCCAGAGGCTTTTGACACAAATGAGTGATTCATTGGAAGGAGTGGTTTCAGAAAGAAGATGGAGGGTGCAAGGAAGATTGATTTGGAGCAGTTTCCTCATAACCCAAATGAGGCTAACTATTTGGATTCCATCAAACTGCTAATAACCTTGAATGCAAATTTGAGTAAAACATTCAAGTCAAATTTGAATTATACATTGCTAACAGATTTTCAAGTTAGAGAATATCAATTAGAATAGATCAAAATTCCATCATCTAAATAGTGGAAGTTGTTACGAAAGCTGATAGAATGATTTGATATTGATAGTATGGGTTTTCAAGTTCCAGCTTAGCTCTATGCGGAGTTGTCTTTGAGAAATATTTTTCATTTCTCGAGCCTCTATGTATTTCTTCATTTGAAAATCAATAAAAAGTACAAATTCAACAATTTGTTGATGTCCAATTATTTGTATTGTTTATTTTGTCAATTGAAGAAAAACTCTGGTTTGATCTACTAGATACACATTGAGTGATTGTTGGTATTCATTGTTGTATATGCTACTATAGTTAATATGTTGTTAAGAATTGAGTTGAGTGATGAATCACTCAGTACATGTTTAACCCAATTAAAATATGAAATTAATAATAACATATTATTTTATTCATTCTGATGCATAATTTCATGGAATACAATATAAATTATCAAATACAATATAAAATATCAAGTACGGTTTGAAATGTAAAATTCTTGGTAATCCTCAACTGATTAAATTAGGGTCTTTAGGTCTGCAACCTAGGGCTTTCTAAAATCATATTATTCTAAAACCGTGGAATTCTTATGTTTTGTTGTTAACATCGTTCACTTTTTGACTAGTGTTTAAGTTATTAGTTATGGGTATTGATGTCATGAGTCAGGCATCCCCTTTTTCTAAGAGTGTCTCTTTAATATTTTGTTAAGCTTTGATTATTTTCCTTCCTAATCTTTTTTGCATTCCCAGGTGGCCTAGACACATGTTGCGATAAAATATTTCCATTGGCATTTTTTTACTTGTTTTCAAACCAATAAAATATTTCTATTGGTGAATTAAATAGTTACTCAAACTATTAGAATATTTTTGTTAATTAGAACATATTTTCAATCCAAAAAAAATAAAATGTATTAGCGTATTAAACCTATTTTGAAGCCAATAAAAAATATTAGCGAATTAAACATAATTTCAAACCAATAGAAAAATTCATTGGCGAAATAGACTCGTATACTTATAAAAAGTCATAGTGTGGGAGGCGAAAATATGAAATGCTATATATTGTTATATTCTGGGAGAAATTTTCCACATATCCAAATTCCTTGATAAAGTATCTGGAATGGGGACAAGTGTCAACATATTTATTATGTATGAAGCCATATGTGAGTGCAAATTAATGTAACCAACAATTGTTCGATGAATTTTCGATGGACGACTATACTTGCATTCCAGAAGAAAAAGCTTGAAGCACTAGACTTGCAAATTCAAATCTTCAGAATAAGACTAGAACCATTAGATTTCCAAATATAAAAGGTTAAGCTTTTATTACTTATTACATCACTTAAAGTCATGATATCGAAAATAATATTTTATTTTTGACTCGTTACCGACACTTGAAGGTCGATTAAGTTATGACTTAAGCCTTTGGAGTCATCATGGTGACTAACCCCTCCACCTAAGTGATTACAAGTTTCATGGAGTATCAAAGACTTTAATATGTCCTAAGTCTAGTGTCAAATATTTTCTGATGAAAATCTATGATTGAGATCAACGATTAACGATCAAGCATCTCTCACACGCCTGCACTGCTGAGATAGTGATGTCATCATTTTCCTACAATAATGCAGGGTTAGTTTGAGGATCTTGATTTGATTTGGAAAATGGAAGTGAATTGGAAATTTTTAGGTATTTATACTGCACCTCATGAATCATATAGCAAACTGTATTTGATGATATTTTATATTATATTCCATAAAATTGTGAATCAGATTGAGTACATTAGCATATTATTAATAATTTCATATTTTAATTCTATTACATTGATTAGTTTTACGTGCACTCAATGATTCATCATTGAAATCAGTGGTTAATGTTTCCTTGCTAGTGTGGATTTGTGTATAAAATATATAATTTGTAGTAAAAGTAAAATTTTGATTTTTGATTTGATATGTGATTTTGTATCATTTTTAATAGTTTATGAATTGTTTTGATTAGAGCATTATGCACAACTGAGTTAGAAAATGAAGTATACTCCTAAAACAAACCAACTCATGTCTTCTTATAATCTCACCACCTTACAATGAGAAACCAAGCAAAGAACAATACTTATGATACTACTTATAAATTCCTATTGCATTTCCATTCACACAATCTTCGATAAATAATTGAAAGGAATATTAATTGATTCCTTGAACAAAAGCTAATAGTTCAACATCCATAACATAAACACATGATGTGATATGACAACTTATAAATAACACTTGATTATTTTGAGTCAAATGATAGTGAAGACAATGTTGGAGAGCAAGATAGGTCGATATTCAAAATGAAAGAAATTTACACTCGAGTATTTAAATCATTTTTTGTTTTCACAGAGAAAAATTACAACATTTCTTGTTTGTGCTACCAAATAGCTTAAACTATTCAAAAAAAGCTTACAAAGAATGAGATGAAAGATAAAAAAAATCAGAACACTTTGAAATTTTGAATGAGGATTGGGATTCCCTTTTATAACATAAGGGGAGCAACAAGAAAATAAGTGAAGAGCCTCATCCCAAAACTTTTTGACAATCAAATTCTCAGACAGGAGGCTTAGGAATAAAAGCATGGATCCATTCAGAGATCGGGTAAAAAATATACTTTTTGTTCCATGCCTTAAACATATTCTCAAAAGGCTAGTCATGAGCTACGAGCTTTTCTGCATTCTCCAAATTTTAATGATACGTGGCATCAAGTAAAGCACTAGTCTCTTTACAAAAAGTTTCCATCATTTTTTCTGCATTGACCATCCTATCTGAATAGGAATCAAGTTGATTTAAATCAAGTTTTTTGTCTTTGCAAATTAAAGGGAGGATTGTGGGGATTACAATATTAAAACTATCCTTCCATTTCTTTATGGTTTTCAACTCCTCATTATCTTCTAATAGGCAGGGTATAACCCTTTTGTCAATATTTATGGAAGAGTTCATTTTTTCTCGTGCAAATTCAACTATATTTTCCAAATACCCTTTATTATTCTATGCCAACTTAACAATATCAAAATCAAGTTCTTATGTGTTTGAAAATCCCTTATACATACCCTCTAAAGATGAAAATATAGGATTCCATTTTTGAAATATACATTTGATATGTTTTTTATCGCCACCAATTTTGGTAATGGCATTTCTCAAATTCAGGTATGACACACGGGTATTTTCTAGCCTTCTTAAGATTTTAGACAGTCTATGTTCTAGGATGCATGTTGCAATGTAGACACTCTCCTTTACCTAATTCTATTGAGCATTTTTCAAGTGCTCTTCCAGCATTTAAATCTTTTCTTTAAGCTTTGTGTTTTCAATCATCACATGAGAAGGGTGAGTTGGAGAAGAGGACCCTGCTTCATGTACACTTTCGGGAAGGGATTTTTTTTGAGCCAATAATACCTATGGTTGGTTGTAATATTTCATGAGATCATTATGTTCCTTCAAAATTGTATTAAATCTATCTTGCAAGCTTCTAATAGTAGCTTCATTAAATTTGGAAACATCTACCACTCATGTGGCAGCTTCAGGGGTAGAGGTGTCAGAGACCCTTTTTACAATCAAGATGCCTTTGATACCTTTACCTTTTGATGCTTCAACAATCAATGGCTTGTTTGTATTTAGGGAAAGGGCCTAGATTGCAAGGGCTTCCCAATGTAGGTTGAACCCTGATCCTAACAATGCAATCTTTGCTTCCTCTTCTATGGAGAAAGCTTCTTATTTCCTAATAGTATCAAGTAAACCCACAAAACTGGTTTACAATTCTATTGAGGAAGGAAAAAGGCATTTTCAGAGTTTGAAGAATTTTAGGGGGTTTGCTCGAACTAAAGGGTTCAAGCGAACAACTTTTAGGGTTCGCTCAAACCCCCTATTCGAGCGAACCTCCTATAGCCTAGCTTCACTTGAACCCTAGAACATAGATTTTTTTAATTAAAAAATGGGGTTTGAGCAAATGTGGGTTCGCTCGAACCCTCAAATTAGGGTTTTTTAATAAAACTTTACTGTCATTTTTTACAGTGTCCTTTTAACTTTGTTGTAAGCAACAAATGAACCCCTAAACCCCTTGGGTGAACTTAAACATTACAAGGTCGAGGATATCACCACCCTGAGCCATGAGCATCACCCTCTCGTGTGACCAACGACTTCTAGGTTGGTTCTCCTACTTTGTGTCAAGTTTTTTTGGTTAATTCTTCCACATTTTGCATACATGTCTCAAAATGGGAGCTTTGGAACAAGGGTTGAACATAAATTGCATTTTCTTGAAATTTTCTAAACCATTTTCAACAAATCCATTTTGTGCATATCTTTCAATCATGGCATTCTATGAGAATGTATACACTTTTCTACTTGAGGTGGTTCCACTATGATCTGTTTGGAAAAATTCCTCAAAGAAATGTGGTCTCATGGAATGTTTTGATAACAGGGATATGTGAAATATGGATTGTTGAAAATGCCTTAAATATTTTTGACACTAGTGGCATTAACTAGATAAGGCTCAAAAGACTCTAAAACAAAACACACGTTGCTTGCACCCAAAATGGGAGTTTACATCAAGAAAAAACACACATTAAGCACACCAAAAGGTTTTTGTTTAAACATTCTAGTTGTATAAGAAAAATAATGGAGGCGATTTAAAGGAGATTCTTGACATCAAAAGGACTTCCTTAATCCAATAGGTAAAAATATCTAGACTTAATTGGTTTCCATTAACTGAATACTACATGAAAGAAATGATTCTACTGGAAAATCACTTCAAGTCTTTTCACATTCTTTCCCACAATAAAAGCATGTGCGTGTTAGCTGTATTATTGACTACTAGAACTATGAAGTCAAATAAAAAAATCCTTCCAATATCTACTAGATACTCATTGCATTCCTTCCTCATAGTTCTTACACTATGAAATATTGGAAATATCTATTCAAACAAATGGAAAATTTATATTTGATAGAAAGGAGATATTATAATAGCAGGTCATCTCTAGGCCCATAATAGGTTCTTGGAGTTAAGTACAAGACTAAATAGAGTTAGAGTACCTAGAAGAAAACTAAAGGACAAGTGAATAATTATTCTATCTACAAATGAGAAAGTAGCAATGAAAACTAGGAGGTTTAGTAAACAGTAATTAGTACATAGAGTGTTCGCCACAAAAGCCAACAGGTTAGCTCCGGGATCATGGTAGGTTCTTAAAGTTAAGTACAAGACTATATAGAGAAAAAGTTGCTAGCAGAAAACCAAAAGATGTGATCAATTAGTCCATCTACTAAAAAGTAAATAGATGTACAAATTGGGATGAGAAAAGTAAACAATAATCAGTAAACTAGGGTGTTCACCAAAAAAACCAAAGATGCCATCCTTGCACATTGCTAGTAAAATGGGTGCTTCAAAAAGATAAGACTAGAGAAGAGATTGCAGATTCTCATGGGACTGAGTGAGACACAAGGTCCTCCAAGCCAGTTGCTGGTTCTTTTTCTAGACCTATGGATCAACATATTTGGGTAGTTTACATTTATTTGCAGACAATATTGTGGTGAGCACCCTAGCTTACTAATTAAATAAGACCCTATACAGTATAACATGTTATAATAGATCTCAATTAAAAAGGAAAATACATGCACACATATAAAAATAAAATTAGAATGTATTAATGTTTTGGCACCACTTTTGGGGGGGAATCATCCAATAGAATAAAAAATTCAAATATAATATATTCAAGATTCTTTACACTTACTAGATCATTATAGTTCATATAGAGTCTAAGTAAAGTCAACTACTACTAGGTACCCATACATATGAGATAAATACTTTTACTCTAATTTAGTAGATTGAGCACTTGGATTTCAAGAAATATGTTCCCAAGTCAATAATAAGTACTACCATAAATTACATATATTATAATGAGGGTTCTTAAAATTGCTTCCTCCATAAAAAAATATTTATCCTCAAATCTTGACATGTGTAAACTTGGATAGAATGTTGGAGATATCCCACCTTGTATCTTTAGGTTTCATTCCCTTCTATTGCACCAAACCTCCTTAATGGCACAATTATAATGTTACTTTGCATGCACTTATATTTAAGTTCACATTTAGTTCCAAAAAAATGGACGCCTCCTCACCTAGTATAGGAATTTTTTTGAAACTAGTGTGGATTGACCAATAACTCTTTTAAGGCATCACACATGAAAGTTTTGTATTTCATAAATTTCTTATCTAAATTTTTTATATGCCTTTCGATTTTAGGAAGTTTAAATATTATTTTGTTGAACATAGATAATTTCACTTTACATGTGTTAGCTTGAAACTTCAATAAGAAATGTGAAACATATTTTATTAAATAGTTCACTAGAACTTATCTCTAATCTATTTGTGCTTTGAAATCTTGCTAAAATCACTTGTTGGCCCTTGTAATTTACTCATGTGGATCATATATTTAAGATCATTTTATATATTTAAATGTGAAAGGTGGAATTTTGTTTGTTCTATGCTTGGGAGATAGAATAGCAATCTTCACACTCTCTCATTCAAGGAAAACCCTAGAGATCTCAATCTTAGGTATGCAAAGGAGAAAGAGATCTTGCAATAGGGTTGTCCTAGGGTCTAATTATAAACTAATGAGGGGTTCACCACCAAGCTATGGCTTGGAAAGATAAATGAAATGAAGGATCTAATGCTTACCCTAATATGATGCAATACTTCACTAAATGACCTAAAAATGTATATAAATCAAAATAGAATATTGCAAGATAAAAGGTGCGCACCTAGAAATCTGAAGAAGACTAGATGAAGGCCTGAAATACTGAAAACACTAATTTTAAATCTTGATGGGACTCATACACCAGTCTGGGTGACTTAGTACCAAATTGGGGTTTTTGGGTAGAAACTGAAATTTGGCAAAAGGGTGTCTGGAACTCTAAAAATCTAGAAAATGACCTATACTAGGACTCATACTCCAGAACTGATGTATCAGTCTAGTTAGGGTTTTTTGAAACTTCAAATTTTGAATTTTCTCCTCAATGCCTTCTCTTTCCTTTCCAATTGATTTCTGGATTTGAAACCATGATTTGTAACCTGTAGAAGTCTTCCAATGATCTTCAATGCAATGTGACAACTTTGAACACTTTGACAACTTTCTCCAAACTTTCTCTTCAATGTGTATTCAACCTAGACTTGCAAATCACACACTAAAGAGAGGGAAAAATGTTGTTTTGTTAGTAGAAAGGGGTTTTCCTTGGTCAAAACCCGTTTTGGTAATCAAACCTTGAAATGAAATGGAATAGGAATGGAGAATGATGAATGAACAAAATATGATATTGCAACTCACCAAACTCTAGCAATAAAGTGCTACAAAGATGTATGAAGTGGCTCCAATGGATGTAGATCTTGAATCTTGCTTGAATTTGATAGATCTTGAGTTGAATGCTAGCTTGAATCATGAAACCCTACATCATAAATGTTAGCTCAAAAACAAACATGATGCACAAAGACTTTAACATGATGCTTGATGCTTGAATAATGCTCTAAAGCACTTGATAATCTAACCTTGAATACTCTTGTAAAAACTTGAATACTCTTGTGAACTCCAATTTGCTATAAGGATTCTCATTCAACTTGCTAGGTGTAAAATGAGTGAAAGAAACTTGTATTTATACTTAATTATGCCATATTTCCTTAAATTACAACACTACAAGCTGACACCAGATCTAGGAGGATATAATCCGGTCAAGAATTTGAATTAATTTTAATTTTAGACCACATAGGACTCATATGCCCAAGGTGGCGTATGAGTCCCATTAGGCATAAATTATGGGACCATTTTCAAAAATGCTTAGAAAGGTGTAAAATCCAAATCATGACCCAAAACCCTAAGTGGGACTCATGCTCGAGGTGGCGTATGAGTCCCAAATCACTAAATCTAGGCCACACAACCTAAAAACACCTAAATTATGATTGGATGTTGGTTTATGTCAGGATTATCCTCAAAAAGATGCATAAATTAAGGTTTTTAGATGCAAAATGAGGCCAATTAAGGCATAAAGAGGCCCAATTATTTAATAAAACACTAGAAAAGTGTGAAAGTGTGTTACAACATTTTACAACACTCTAAATAAGGTATGATTAGGTTTATTTAGTTTATAAGGGCCCAAGACCTAATGTGAGTGTGTTAAACACATTACAGCACTAAGTCAAGTCATCATTAAGATTAATTTTACAAGGACCTAACCAAGTGTGAAAATTTCACTGATGACATTTTTTGACACTACATTTAGCCCCCACTTTAGTGAGAGGATGAACTTGCTTCAAACTCACTCTAAAGTAGACAAACCTGATTCAAGATGGTTCCAATTGCACTAATGCCAATAATATGGGATGACAACAATTAAGAGGGGTGATCAAGCCCCCAGGATCAAGATCCCATGGTTAACCAACATAGGCACAAAAGAGCACACATGAAAATGATATAAAGAGCATTATTAAGGCACAAACATACACTGCCAAAGATAATGAGAAAAGAAAAATAAAACAAAAGGGGTGGATCAAGCTTCGACCATTTTTCCAGCATGATGTGGATCAGATCTAGGTTGTTTGTCCGAAAAATGCACACTCACTCTAAGGAAATGGAACTTCAGGTTGTCCACTGGGTGAGGATCCAAAAGAGGTGAGACACATACACACATGGATGGTATGCACTCACACACACACGATTAGCTATGGGAAATTCATGCATTAGTTGGGATTCCCATAAAAACATACCAAAGTTATACCTCCTGATAACTTTGATAAGGTGCCACACAATAATGAAGTTTGAGCTTCATGAGGCAAGCAAAGCTTTGTATGCTTGGAACTCATGAACAAACAAAATGGCTCCACAGGCATGCAAAGTGTATTATGCAAGGTGGCCATATAACCAAACATGTAAATGCGAAAATAAGGAACGTTCAAAGGAGTCTTGTTTAGTTCACGTAAGTTCTTTAACTTGGGGAAAATTGTGCCTAATGTCTCCAAGAGAGGACCAATCAAAGAATAAAATATTCACAACTTAGGGGATGCAGTGTGCTGCATCAAGCCACTAAGAGGAATATAATATGCTGAGAGAGATCACGCTCTTGAAGGACATCACACCCAATGTCACCACAAAGTGAAAGATGCATCGCATGTAGTAAGAATACTACACAATGAAACATGAAATACAAAAGAATAATACCAATGTATGCCCCACTTTAAAGAAATTGCTAAACACCATGCTGTGAGCAATTACTTTAAAGTAGAAAATGATAAATGCTAACAATAAACAAGACATGAGAGCGAACTTGGAAAGCCCTATGCCAAGTCATATGTTTCCAAATAAAGCTATGTCATGCAAAAGAAAATAGAGGTTTCCCCAAAATGAAACTCCACACACATGAGGGATCTATGGATTTGGGGTCAATATGTTCATGCTACAATGTTTATAGAGAGCTTGAAACTGTCATCATTTCCCAAATACTCATAGAATTGGAAGAATGACACAAAGAGAGCAAAAACAAAGAAAAACCTTTCAGGTCAACGTGGAAGAAACATGAATGTCTCGATGCCTTGTGTCATCCCCAAAAGGAAAAACACAAGACAAATGAAAAGATAAAAGAAAAAGATTTAATATTAATGATATAGAGAGGAATGAAGGTACAAATAGAGGAATGCCACAAAGAGAGAGAGAGAGAGATACGTCAAAAAGATAGTACGGGGGATCACATTACGCACATGTAATCACACAAAATAAAAACCAATAATGTAAAGGACTAGTAAGGAACATGCGAGTCAACCTATGAGCAGATCGTTTGCATCCCAATCGATGGTGGACAACGAAAAATGCATTACTAATACAAGGCTATCTAATTATTGCACCCACTATGTGTAGGACAAGAATGAGCTGAGGTAGGTGATGGGAAAGATCGTGTAATGGTGAGAATACAAGATTCTACAACTATTACATGACAAGGAGTGGAATGGTATGTTATGTAATCTTTGGGTAATAATCATTGTTATCAAAGTGGAATTTGCTCAAGATTATTTTGAATGCATGACAATCATCAGTACTATGTCCAAGAGTTTTATGGTATCAAAAATGTGGAACATCTGTACCTTTAGGATATAGTCTTATATTTTCTTTCATGGGTGGCAATAGTATAAGTCCTTGGTTCAGAAGTATTTGTAATTTTCTTTCAGTTTTAGGTGGCAGAAAAGGGAATTTTAATTTCTTAGTTTGTAAGGCCTTCTACACTTGCTCAATTCACCAATTTCTCTAGTTGGGATTAGGGAAGGGGGTTCAGAGATCTCCTTGTCATTGTTATCATTTTTTTGAGGTATTGATTGTTCTTGAAGAAGGAGGTCACTTATATTCAGGGGAGTATCTTGATATCCTAATCCTTTTGTATCTTCAGTTGGAATTTTTTCTAAGAGTTGATGAATTTCATGTTTACTTGTATCACATCCTTGTTTACTCAATATTTTGAATCATTTTCCATATGTCTCTTCTAGGTTGATTGGAGTGTTTGTCACTTTGTTAACATAGAATGGTTGAACGTTTGCTTGACTAGAGGAGCTAGGATCACCTATTGTAGGGAGCTTAGGTTCAAATTTTGTTTCAACTTCAGGATGTAAATAACCAAACATCTCAAGTGGTGGTATTATAGGGGGTGTTGGTTGTTCCATGGATGGATAAAAGGATGCATTAGCTTCAAAATTGTTAACTAAATCATTTAGGAATTTATTCATGCTATCATCATCTTCTCCAATGATGTCAACATCATGAGGAGGACATGCATTAGGAGTTGAGTGAGCATGAGTAAGTTCAATTTCATTAGGGTCATTTCCGAAAGGACAACTTGACACATCGACTAAGGACTTCAAGGACATCCATAGTTTACCAAAGCACATATCCATGATGAAATGTAATGCAAATTTCAAATTCTAAACTATGCAACAATGTGAAATGAAATGATCTAGATGCAATCAATCAATGCACCAAATGGAACAATTTGAACTAGATGTAATGAAGTAAATGAAATAGAAAGTCTGTAAATTGAAAAACAAAGTTATCCACAACAAATAGAAGCTCAGAAATAGAGTTTTAAATTCTAGAAAATGCAGTTCAGAATCTGCACTGGGACTAAATTTTCCAAAGGGGCGTATGAGTCCCATTGGAGGTTTTTTTCAAAATTTTCAAAAAAAATTAAGTGATTTTTATGCTTTCTAGATTGTATGATCTGTAACCTAAATGCAAGTATATTTTTTAGATGATTTTCAATGATTTAAGATGCAAAAATGCAAGCTATATGCACTTTAACTAATGCAAAATTTAGAAACCCTGGAATGTCAATTAACTAGAGCAAACCCTAATGAAAACTTAATGCAAGCAAGATCTAGGATGATGATGCACTCTAAATCATAATTATGATTTTATAAATGCAGGTTTACCAAAATGAATGGTGTAATTTTGTTGGTTATATGCTTGGGAGATAGAATAACAATCTTCACACTCTCTCATTCAAGGAAAACCCTATAGATCTCAATCTTAGGTATGAAAAGGAGAAAGAGATCTCACAATAGGGTTGTCCTAGGGTTTGATTATAAACTAATGAGGGGTTCACCACCAAGCTAGGGCTTGGAAATAAAAATGAAATGAAGGATCTAATTCTTACCCTAATATGATGCAATACTTCACTAAATGACCTAAACATGCATGTAAATCAAAATAGAAAACTGCAAGATAAAAGGTGTGAACCTAGAAATCTAAAGAAGATTGGATGAAGGCCTAAAATGTTGAAGACACTAATTTTAGAGCCTGATAGGACTCATATGCTAGTCTAGGAGATTTAGTCCCAAATTAGGGTTTCTAGGCAGAAACTAAAATATGGAAAAAGGGTGTTTGGAACTGCAAAAATCTAGAAAATGACCTATATTGGGACTCATACGCCAAAACTAGCGTATTAGTCCAGTTAGGGTTTTCTAAAACTTTAAAGTTTGAATGTGCTCCTAAATTCCTACTATGTCCTTTCCAATTGATTTTTGGATTTGAAACCCTGATTTGCAACTTGTAGAAGTCTTCCAATGATCTTCAATGCAAGGTGACAACTTTGACAACTTTCTCCAAACTTGCTCTTCAATGTGTCTTCAACCTAGACTTGCAAATCACACACTAAAGAGAGGGGAAAATGTTGTTTTGTTAGTAGAAATGGGTTTACCTTGGTCAAATGATGTTTTGGTAATCAAACCTTGAAATGAAATGGAATAGGAATGGAGAATGATGAATGAACAAAATATGATGTTTCAACTCATGAAACTCTAGCAATAAACTGTTACAAAGATGTATGAAGTGGATCCAATGGATGTAGATCTTGAATCTTTCTTGAATGTGATAGATCTTGAGTTGAATGCTAGCTTGAATCATGAAACCCTACATCATAAATATTAGCTCAAAAACAAACATGATGCATGAAGACTTTGACATGATGCTTGATGCTTGAATAATGTTCTAAAACACTTGATAATATACCCTTGAATGTTCTTGAATGCTCTTGTAAACACTGGAATGATCTTGTGAACTCCAATTTGCTATAGGGATGCTCATTTAACTTGCTAGGTGTAAAATGAGTGAAAGAAACTTGTATTTATACTTAATTATGCCATATTTCTCGAAATTACAACACTACAAGCCGACATCAAATCTAGGAGGATAAAATCCCACCAAGAATTTGAATTAATTTTAATTTTGTACCACACAGGACTCATATGCCCAAGGTGGCATATGAGTCCCATTAGGCATAAATTATGGGACCATTTTCAAAAATACTTAGATAGGTGTAAAATCCAGATCGGGACCCACAACCCTAGGTGGTACTCATACGCCCAAGGTGGCATATGAGTTCCAGATCACTAAAATTGGGGCACAAAACCTAAAAACACATGAATTATGATTGGATGTTGGTTTATGTTGGGATTATCCTCAAAAAGATGCATAAATTAAGGCTTTTAGATGCAAAATGAGGCCAATTATGGCATAAAGAGGCCCAATTGTTTAATAAAACTAGGTAGAAAAGTGTGAAAGTGTGTTACAACACTTCACAACACTCTAAATAAGGTATGCTTAGGTTTATTTAGTTTACAAGGGCCCAAGACCTATTGTGAGTGTGTTAAACACATTACAACACTAAGTCAAGGCATCATTAAGCTTAATTTTACAAGGACCTAAACAAGTGTGAAAATGTCACCGACGACATTTTTTGACACTACAAAATGTATAGTTAGAAGTTTCTACACTTTTGTGAAATGAGTTCGTGCATGACTTTAAATTATGTAAATTTAAAGATTTATTAATATTTCAAATTAATTTTCTTGTTTCACAAGTAGTTTAGTAATTTCTAGAAGTTACATTAAATTTATTGCACATATGCACTTGAGAACTATTATCTAGATGTCTAATGAGTGCAATACATTCTATATCATGTGCACTTTTTTGTAAATAAAGTCTTGTACGTAGTTAATTCATTACCAAGGGACTTATTTACACATGTTAAGTTTACTTAGGTCCTAGGAAGGAATCTTTCTAGAAGGTGTTAGTTGTTATTAGTTGTTATCTTATCTTTTGAATTGTAACACATGTGAACCTAGGTAAGTGTGATTAGTTGTTTCATGTCATATGATTAAGACACTTGTCATAATCCTATGACATCTTGCATCTCACCTTGGCTATATAGCCAAGGGGTCTCTACTATATTGTACAATCACATCATATCATTGAATCATATTGATGAGAATACAGTTTATTCTTGACACATTCTATTCTCTCTCTTTTGTGCTATCCATTTGGCCTCTAGGTCTTGGCATCCATAGCCAATTCTAACATGGTATGAGAGTGCATTGGGTGCCATTGGAGAGTATTTTTTTGAAGAGAGATACCAGATTTGGGTGTGTTCCATTTTTGGCTCTTTATTGCAGGTTCATATCAGAGCTTGTTGGTGCAAATCTAAGCTCACCATTACATCTGGAGTGTTTGAGAAAGTTGATTTTTCCTTTTGTTTCATTCAACTTAGACATATGAGGCCAAATCTATGAGGGTTTGAAGCTGAAGAGTGGCTGCTAGATCCAGAAGGTAGCTGCAATTTTAGAGAATTTTGGGTCAATCTGACCCTGCCATCGCGTCCAGAAGGGCCAAAAACCCTAAGATCGATTGCAAAATTGTCCAAATTGGAGTAGTTGTCCAGTGAGGGGGAAAAAAATTCTCGGGAGCCGTACAACCCCCAGGCATCATAATGACAACGACGGTACATTTTTTGTAAAAAAAATTATTTTATTCCGTAAAAAAAAATTAATTTTAAAAAAAAAAATCCAATTTAGGCCAATTGATTATTTGTGAAATATTTTTTATTAAAAATCAAAAAAATATTTGTATAGTTGGTGGACTTTACAATCCACAGACCTGTTGTACCTTGTACCCGTGGAGGGTACAGTCCGTAGTACTTCGCACCTCTGTTGTTAGCCACATGGACTGACCTCACCACATAAATCTATCGACATTCTTTTTAAAATTCCTGGCCGGCATCCACAGTCTGTGGACCCCACTGGTGGCCATGCTCACCCAAGCGGGCCCCTATTCACCCATCAGCGTCAAAAAAACTTGCAACAAGATTTATAAATACCAACGGTAATAAACAGAAATCTAGCCACAAAACCCAGTGTTCTCAATTTCATCGACAGGCTTCAAAAATTAAATCCGGCAGTATTCAAAGATTTTGACCGGAATCTTGCAGATTCCACTAGTGGTAAGATTCTCTTAGCATATTCTGTCATACAAGGCATATTATGTTTGTCGGAATATTCTCCAAAATTCTCTATGTCCAGGTCAACCCATGCTGACTGGTGACGTCCATTTGGCCATCAAATTTAATCCTGTGATCGGTTGACGTCATCACCACATCAGTGTTTTCCAAAACAAAATTACCCCATCACCGTTGGGCTTTTCAATTTTGCAGTCCAACTTTGAAGCTTCATATCTTGCTCATTTTGGCTGCTTTTTTTGAGCAATTTTTAATTTGGGCTAATTTTGTATGCTCTTCGCAGTGGTGCAATCATAATTTTGTTTTGATGTCTGGTTTTTCTAGAAATTGCAAATTCTCATAGGTGTCGCTACTTCGTCCTCATTTTGGGAACTTTGGGAGCTCATATCTTGCTCCTACAATAACATTTTTGGGTGCAATTTTTTTTGAAAGTGCATAATTTTTTGTGTACTTCTCAGTAGTATGATCATATTGATCTCATTTTGTACCAAAAATTTTACTTGATTTTGTGGCCAAATTTGGCATTTGCATGTACCAAGATCAAAGTCCACTTTGTTGTTTTTGGCAAGTGGAAACTATAAACGCACTATTCATAAAGTGCCAAGCTCATATATTGCTTGGGGGGTTTCATGATTGAGTGATTGGGGGGGGTAATCTTGCAATGGTTGTTGCATTCTTTTGCTTGGTTTGTGTTCTTGCAATGGTGAAATCTCAAATTGAACTCCTAACTCCACATAATTATGCTACATGGAGAAAATCAATATGGCACTATCTCATGATGAAAGGTCTAATAGGTCATCTAAAGGAAACCACTCAACAACCTACCAATGCTAAAGAACTGGCAAGGTGGGAGATTGATCGTAAGAAAACACTTGGATGCATATGTTCATTAGTCTCATTTGATTTACAATGTCATATTGAATCATGCAAAACACCTAAAGAGGCATGGGAGACTTTTGAAAAATTGTATGGTAAAATAGATAAGATTAGGGGCTATCAGATTGATAATGATTTGATGAATCTTGATCCAAAAAAATTTGACCACTTCCAAGACTACATCTCCAAAGTTAAGCAACTAAGAACACAATTGAAAGAATGCAACATTGATAAAGAGGATTTATAGTTGATTTTAAATGTGTTATCCAAGCTTGGTCCTGAGTATTCAGTATTTTTTTCTAGCTTTCATACCCATCGACTCTCTATGGGAGCATCATATGTTGATTCTAAGTTTGATGACTTTGCAAATCTCCTAATCTAAGAGGAAGCTAAGTTAATGAACATGGGTCTAATCAAGTCTTCCAAGTCACAAGCATTCGTGACTAGTGAGTCTAAGGTATAGAAATAATTAGGGAATATTGATAAGAAGCTAAAAGAAGAAAAAGAAAAAGCCACATAAAGAATCAGAATCCTCATCCTCAAAAGAACAATCATCTAAGAAGGAGAGGCCTTTTTGTGCATATTACAAGAAGGATGGACATGAAGAACACTATTGTTATAAGAAGGATATTGATGAGTTGAAAAATATCCTCAAAAAGAATCACATTGCTTTGCCTTCTAGAATGTCTAAATCTTCTTCTCCTTCTACTTCAAAACAGTCTAAAAAGGACAAAGGTCAAGCATCTACATCAAGAAATAAAGGACAAGCTCTTTGCACTTTTTTAGGTCTAGGATCGAGGAGATGGCTTCTAGATTCAAGAGCATCTCATCATATGGCATCTTCATAGTCTATATTCTCTTCTTTTCAGCCTTGTACTATGTCTCCTATCTTGATGGGAAACAATACATACATGAGTGTAATTAGGAAGGGATCTATTATTTTTGGGGACAACACTTTGCAAGATGTTTTGTGTGTTCCTCATTTGAAAAACAATCTTCTTTTCGTATATCAGATTACACATGGTGGAGATGAGAGGACTGTGGAGTTCACACCTGATTCAGTCATCATTCGAGACTTGGGAGTCAAGAGATCATTGCTACTAGGGTGGTTGATCATTCATCTAAGTTGTATACCTTTGCAGATTTTGCTTCTGATGGTGACATTGTTCCTACGATTGTTGATCACAACTATGATTTAGAGGAGACATTTGGCTTCTTGAATTTGGGATTTCTCACATCAGATCCAGTTCTTGAGTCACGCATTTCATCTCCTCCACCTACTATTACAGTTGATGATGCTTGTGTTGCTACAGTTTTGGCTCCTTGTGATTCAATGTTGCAAGACATACCTCATTGTCTTTCAGATTTAACTACTTTGGATGGCTTCTTGATAGGTATTTCAGATTTTTTTGTGGAGTCTCATCTTGCAGATTTAGAGGACATCATTGATAGCATTCATCTTCTCTTTGATGGAGAAGAACCTTCTTCATTTGTTGTGAGGGAACACCTTGACCCTCCTGTTCAATATCTACATGATCACTCTTTGCATTTTGGCATGAGTGTGGATACTTTTGGACAACATTTAGAGGAGGCTTCTTTGTCTTTAGAGGGGATATCATTATCTTTGGATCATGTTCTACATTCATCTCTACTAGATGTCAGATTGTCCTCTTCAGCAGTGTGGCCTAGAACACCCGTTTGGAGTGTGTCAGCTTTTGACATCGACGTGGAGACACTTGAACATGCTTCAAAGACATCATACATCATCCATCTTCTTGATATCCTGCATACATCCATGGTTTTTTTTCTTCCTAAGGGGAGGAATGTTTTTTGGCAAGATTGGATCATCTTCAACATTCAATGTCGATCTTCTACCATCATTGCAGGAGACTCAACATTGAGGGGGGGTTGCATTGTCTCTCTTCTACTTCTCTCTTATGGGGGGTCTTTTTCCTCGCATGGGGTTTTTACCTTCTCATTCATCATGGAAAGAATTTCATTTTTTGTATTTCATCTCTCTTTTGGGGAGGAGTTTTGTCCCACTAGGTTTTCTCCTTTTCTTTGTTTATGAGATATTTCATTTGCATTGTACATGGGTACCTAACATGGCCTCATATATGGGACCCATTCTTTCATCTTTGTGTCATTTGCATAATAATCTACTACTCCCTAAGTTGCACTTAAGGGGGGGTGTTGGTGTAAATAAAGTCTTGTACCTAGTTAATTCATTACTAGGGGACTTATTTACACATGTTAAGTTTACTTAGGTCCTAGGAAGGAATATTTCTAGAAGGTGTTAGTTGTCATTAGTTGTTATCTTATCTTATGACTTGTAACACATGTGAACCTAGGTAATTTTGATTATTTGTCTCATGTCATATGATTAAGACACTTGTCATAATCCTATGACATCTTGCATCTCACCTTGGCTATATAACCAAGGGGTCTCTACTACATTGTGTAATCACATCATATCATTGAATCATATTGATGAGAATACAGTTTATTCTTGTCACATTCTATTCTCTCTCTTTTGTGCTTTCCATTTGTCCTCTAGGTATTGGCAGCCATAGCCAATTCTAACACTTATAAATTTAGTTTTTTTAAATTTAAATTGAACATGTACATGTTCCATGTTATTTCTATTCTCTAGATCTAGATATATTAAAGCAAGAAGGTGATCTCATTGCTCCTTTGGGTACACATCATGGAAAATGCACTTGATCCACCTCTACCTGCACTATTTGCAAGTACTAATAGTGAGATTAAGAGATTGAGAGATTCATTAATTGATGGTACAAACACTTGATCATATATGCGGGCACTTGCATGTCCATATTACATAGCCTAGAACAAATTAGAGATAAAATTGAGGATACTAGTGCATTTTCCCCTGAGAGAGTAGTTTCTATTCTTCCCCACCTGTGGGAAGAAGTACATGGTGAGGTTCCCTTTTCTCAAATAAAAGACGTTGTGACCAAAGATATGATTAAAACCAAAGTTTTCCATTCTATTAAAATAAAGCTAAGGTGAGGGCATACTAGGTCACCAAATGTGTGGATGTTTTTATGGCCACTTTGATCTACTCGTGGTTTCTTGCAGTGCATGGTAAATATCCAAACAATGACCAAATTCCATTATATTTTGTTTAGAAGTTGTATACCGAGGTCCATTTGGGCCTCAAAGTCAACTACCTGGACATTCCACCATATGTTGGTTAGGGGCATGGTAGGATTGTCGATAGGGACACCTATCATCAACCAAGTTGACCATCCTCGATGTTTAGGGTATTGGCTGGCAAGAGGTCTCCGGCTCTCACCCCAGCTCTATCCCTTTAGCGAAACAAGTTGTTATTGCTTCCCAAAAGGAAGCAATTGACAATGTAGGTGATATTGTAGCTACAACCACTATGATATCTACTTATCATGTGGATCAATCTTTGATGTCTAGATGTTCACGATCCACACCATTTGTAGCACAACACAGAAACATTGATCCTTTTATAGTGGTGGGAATCCCCACACCCACACAATAGGATGGACTTACAGGTGAGATTGCAAGTAGGACTTTGCATTGTTTGGTTGAGGACCTCTTGGAGGCATATGCCTTCATCACATTAGACCATGGGATATCTATAGACTAGTTCAGAGGTCATTTGGGTGCAGGAGTTCATTCACATTTAGGATCCCATCATTCTCATCACTCTCAGCCTAGTGCCAATGCACATCAGGATCCACCTATGGATCATTCAGTTGTTGCACAGGCTATTGATCCTTCAGTTGACCTAGAGAGGGTGCAAACTTCTATGGGTTTTGTGGAGATGTTGATCTGTCTAGATTCATCATTTCTGATGCCATCTCAGTTGGTTAGTCCCCTTCACTCATCATTTCTGGCACGACATGTGATGGCTCAAACAGATGTAGATCTTGGTGCGTCGACTGAGAAAATAGCTCGTTTGGTTGATTTGGTGGAGGCGACCATTGTAGAGGGCTTGGATCATCTGATGCCACCTGATGTGCAGGTACATGTGTATCTATATGTATGTGTGCATGTGCATGTTCAATTCAATTTTTAAAAAAATTATTTAAATTTTAGTTTTAACTATTCATAATATATGTATATTGTAGATGGACATACCTCATGTTACTCCTAGCTTGGGGTTAGATCATGTATGCCAGTGTGATTCAATGGATGATATTGCTGCTAGTGGACATGTGAGTTTTAAATTTTTATAGACATGTATGTGTACATACATGTATATATATCTAGATGGATATTTAAAAATACATGTACATTCTTAAATAACTTTCATTATATATATATATATATATATATTAAATATGTATTTAACACATTGTGTACAATTTTATCTCTAGGGCTCGACACATCCATTAGAGCAAGATTCTCATTCAAAGGTTCATTTGACTAGGAGTTGACATGACTATTAGGCTACACTAGATCTATGAGTTGTTGAATATTATATATGACATGCTACATTTTATGATCTCTAGTACATGTTTGTTAGGTTGTTGATACATTATTACCTACATTTGATGATCTCTAGTATATTTGTTAGGTTGTTGATATATTATTACTTGTACATTTGATGATCTCTAGTACATTTGTTAGGTTTTTGATACATTATTACCTACATTTGATGATCTCTATTGCATTTGCTTATATGATATGCATACATGTGTTTGAGCTTAAAAATATTCATTTTCTTATGTTATATAATTATTTGCATTGAATCTACATGCATGTTCCTCTTTTCTTATAATGTTTATGTTTATGGTCATCTATCTACATGTACATGTTTTTTCTTATGTTTAAATGTTTATGTTAATCTACATGTGTACATGTACATGTTTACACTCAAGAGTGTTTATACATTATATCTAGATTTAGAGAACTCATGCTCACACATTATGATTTATATATGTTAAACATGTTAAATGTACATTATGTA
>VDFB02277384.1:0-13705 GCA_007258455.2 Sequoia sempervirens
TAAAATAAATAAAAAAAAAACTTTAGTTTTACTGTTAGTTAATAGCTATGTTTAGCTTGGAGGTGTTAAGTTACCGAGGGTTATTAATTGGAGTGTGGAGGAAGAGTTGACATATTGAAAAGAAGAGAATTTTGTAGAGAAGCTGAGGAAGAAAGAGTAAGAGAATTTCAGTGTGAGAAGAGGAGGCAATCACAAACTGCTATACTTTCTGCTGTAATTTTTACATTCTTCTGTGAGCACGAAATTAATAAAATTCTTCTTTGCTGGTTTTTTCCCCTTGTGGGATTTCCGGGGTAAATTATTTGTGTCAATTTTCGTGGCTTGATTCTTTTATGTCCACTGCATAACTCTAAGTTAAAGAGATCAATGTATTGCTGTTCATAAATTTCAGATCTGGAAATTTTATTTTCTGTGCATAAAATCTGAGTATAAAATATTTATTGGAATAGCAATCTGATCTGGGTTCTATTTAACATGGTATCAGAGCTCTGAACTCTGATTACAAAGCCAAGATTTGTGACGCAGATTTCAAGAAAAAAAAAATCAGTTTTTTTTGTCTCTAGTTCTTTTTGTGGCTATGGCAACTAGTATTCAATACAAGGACAGGCTTGAAGGTGCATTTAACTTCTTGCAGTGGAAGGTTCGGATTACATCTGTTCTCAAGGAGAACAAGTTGTGGATCTATGCTAGTACAGAAGTGACACCACCAACAAATGATCCTATTGCCTTAGATTCACATGAAGTCAAAGAGGCCAAGGCTTAGAGGATTATCTTGGATGGAGTAAGAGATCATTTAATTCCTCATTTATCAGGAAAAGGCACTGCCAAGGAGATTTGGGATATGCTCACAAGACTTTATCGTATTTACCATCGAGTCGTGAAGATGTGATTGGGTGAGGCTTCTTTGGGATGATTTTGTTTAGGAGGAGATCCGTGAAAGTGCTCATCGAGGAGATTAGACAAAGAAGGGTCAAGACGAAGAAGATCTTGCTCTTGCAAGCAAGGGTAAGAAGAAGTCCAATAAAGAGAAAAAAAAAAGGTTCTTCTTCCAAGAGTGGGAAGAAGAAAGATCCGAACAAGATAAAATGTTTTTGCTGCCATCAGATGGGTCACTATGCCTGTTAATGCCCGAATAAGAAAAATAAGGACAAGCAAAAGAAACAAGTTGCTGCTATAATAGAGGTGGATGAATTTGCATCATGATTTGAGAATGAGTTTTCACCCATTTCCTGTCTCTCAAGCTCAATTGCCAACAAGGTATGGTATATTGACAGTGGGGCTTCTTGCCACATGATGGGAGTTTGAGAATGTTTCACCAAGTTGGAGGAGAAGATGCTAGATTTCTATATTGAGCTCGAAGAGAATGTCAAGTATCATGCAACTGGTATTAGCACCATCAAGTTTTAGAGGGAGTCTGGAAAACCCTTGTTAGTGGAGGATGTGTTGTATATCCCTGACATGAAAAAAAATTTAATCTCAATTTCTGCTTTGGAAGACAAGGGTTACATCGTGACCTTTGAGAGGGAAAAAGTCTATATTCATCCCAAGGATTCTAAGGTTGCAAAAGTGACTGGAGTTAGGCATGGCAACTTGTTTTGGTTACAGTTTAAGCCAACACATGTATTGGTTAGTCGCTATAAAGGATTAGGAGAATTGTGGCACAGGAGGATGGCTTACCTTCACCATGGAGCACTTAATGTTCTCAAGGAAATAGTGATGGGGCTGCCTGAGATGAGGACAAAAAAGCATGAGGTGTGCAAAGGTTGTGCACTTGGCAAATATGTTGAGACGAGTTTTCCAAGTAGCGACACTAAATCCAAAGGGATTTTGGATCTTGTACACTCAAATGTGTGTGAACCTATGTCAACAACATCCTTGAATGGATATGAGTATTATGTTACTTTCATTGATGATTTCTCCAGGAAGACGATATATTTCATGAAGAATAAAGATGAGGTCTTCAATAGGTTCAAAGAGTTTAAGGCTCTCGTGGAAAACCGAACAGGAAGGAAGATCAAGATACTGAGGTCTGATAATGGAGGCGAGTATACCTTGAATGCCTTCAAAGATTTATGTGCTCAAGAAGGTATCAAGAAAGAGTTGATAGTTCCGTACAACCCTCAGCATAATGAGGTTGTTGAATGGAAAAACAGGGTTGTAGTTGGAGCAGCCAAGGCCATGCTTCATGGTCATGATCTACCTTGGTTCTTATGGGTAGAAACTTGCAATACAATTGTGTATTTGCAAAACAAGAGCCCTCACAAAGTGTTGGGAAAGTTGACTTCAGAAGAGACATTCATTGGTAAGAAACTAGATTTGGGGCACATTCGCATCTTTGGATGCCTTGTGTATTGTCACATTCGTGTTGAGAAGAGAACCAAGTTGGAACCTATTGTAGGGAAGGGTATCCTTGTTGGGTAGAGTGAAACTTCTAAGGCTTATCGGGTTTACATTCCTGCTCTTAGGAAAACAGTGGTTCACAGAGATGTGAAGTTTGAGGAAGAGAGGGCTCTTCAAAAGTCTAGCAACTTGATGAATGAGGAGGAGCAATTGCCCATGGTTGAAGCAACACAAATTCCTCAAACTTCAGTCATGCAAGCTAGAGAGCAGAACAAGCAAGCCGAGCAGGTTGATCAAAAGGAGGAACAAATAATTCCTCAACCTCAAATTCCTATTACCAAGAAGAGGAGAAACAGGGCAGCTAAGCAGACACTGAGAGAGGCTCAAGAATATGTAGGTAATCCTCAAGATTTAGTTAGATAAACAAAGGCTCACATACGTTATTCTAAGTATGTGGCACTTATGAGTGAATTAATTGAAGTAGAGCCTTCCAACTTTCAAGAGGCATCCAAACACCAAATGTGGAAAGATGCCATGGTGGAAGAGTATTCTTCCATCATGAAGAAAAGTGTGTGGGAGGTGGTACCATGACCAAAAGGTAAGTCTGTGGTAGGCTCAAGATGGTTGTATAAGATTAAGCATGTTGCAAATGGTAGTGTGGAAAAGTTCGAAGCCCGGTTTGTGGCTAAGAGCTTTTCTTAGAAGGAAGGGATTGACTATGATGAGACCTTTGCTCCGGTAGCCAGGTACTCATCCATAAGGGCTATTTTTTTTGTAGCAACACATATGGGTTGGAGGATTCACCAGATAGATGTGAAGACAACATTCCTCAATTGAGTAATTGAGAAAGAGATCTACATAGAGCAGCCAGAGGGTTTTGAGGTGCATGGGAGGGATTCCCATGTATACAAGTTGAAGAGAGCATTGTATAGGCTCAAGCAAGTTCCCCGTGCTTGGTATTCATGCATTGATGGTTACTTGCAGAACGTGGGATTCACCAAGAGTGAGGCAGACCCAAACTTGTATTACATTCAGGTGAAGGGCGAGCCTCTCATATTGGTGTTGTATGTTGATGATCTGTTACTCACAAGGTCAGAGGAGCTCATAGCACACTGTAAGCAGGATCTTTCAGGAGAGTTTGAGATGAAGGACTTGGGGTTGATGCACTACTTTTTGGGATTGGAGTTGTGGTAGAAAGAGGGAGAAAGCTTCCTTGGACAAGGGAAGTATACAATTGAGATCTTGAAATGATTCAGGATAGAGGACTGTAAGCCAATGTCCATACCACTTGTGACCAACTGGAAGAAGATTGATGCTTCTAGATCAGAGAGAGTTGACCCAACTTTATACAGATAGCTGATAGACTCTCTTATGTATTTGGTGAACACTAGACCAAACATTTGTTTTGTAGTGAACTCTCTTAGTCAATTTATGGTGGAACCTAAACGTTTGCACTGGATAGCTGCAAAGCATGTTTTGAGGTATCTCTGAGGCACAATTGATTATGGGTTGAGGTATGTTCAACAGGATGGAGTGAAGCTCGAGGGGTTCACTGATGCAGATTGGGCAAGTAGTACAATTGATAGAAAGAGCACTTTAGGGTGCAATTTTAGTTTGGGATCAAGAGCAGTCTCTTGGTATAATAGGAAACAAAAGTCAATTGCACTAAGTTCTGTAGAGGCTGAGTATATAGCAGCTAGTATGGCTACATGTGAGGCAATTTGGCTTCAAAAAATTCTAGTTGAGTTTTTTGATCAAGAACTAGATCCAACTATCATTTATTGTGATAATCAGAGTTGCATCAAACTCTCTGAGAATCCAGTGTTTCATGACAAGTCAAAGCACATTGAGATCAAGTGCCACTTCATCAGAGATTGTGTGTAGAAGGGGACGGTGAAGCTGAAGTACATTCCTATAGACGAGCAAGTAGTAGACATCTTGACTAAGGTTTTGATCAAGGGCAAGTTTGTGTACCCCAGGGATAAGCTGGGTGTTGTGCAGAACACCTTCCTCGCTAAGAGGGAATGTTGAGTTTCCTCTAGCTTAGACAGGTATTTCTGCATGTGTGGTGTCTACACATGCATAAGTCGTCAGTAATGTTTTCCATGCACTCAAAGGAAGATTTGTAATCTTTAGTAAAATAAATATAAAAAGCACTTTAGTTTTACTGTTAGTTAATAGCTATGTTTAGCTTAGAGGTGTTAAGATACCAAGGGTTATTAATTGGAGTGTGGAGGAAGAGTTAGACAAATCGAAAAGAAGAGAATTTCGTAGAGAAGGTGAGGAAGAAAGAGTAAGAGAATTTTAGTGTGAGAAACGGAGGCAATCACAAACTGCTATACTTTCTGCTGTAATTTTTACATTCTTATGTGAGCACGAAATTAATAAAATTCTTCTTTGCTGGTTTTTTTTTTTTTGCCCTTGTGGGATTTCCAGGGTAAATTCTGTGTGTCAATTTTTGTGGCTTGATTCTTTTATTTCCATTGCATAGTTCTAAATTAAAGAACTTAATGTATTGTTGTTCGTAAATTTCAGATCTAGAAATTTTATTTTCTGTGCATAAAATCCGAGTATAAAATATTTATTAGAATAGTAATCTGATCTGGGTTCTAAGAAATTTAACAGAATGTACCATTAGAAGAGCTTGCTGATGTGTTTTATGACCAGTTGGTCGAGGCTATTGATTTTGAATAGTTAATAAATATAATCTTTTAGTGAGCTGTAAAGTTTTCTAAATTACTTATCTCTAATTGAGATTCAGGTTTTGACCGACATAACTTTCATAGCAGGTAAGGAAAAAGCAACGGTTCCTGAGCCTCGTTTAAACTTAAGGAGCTATGGGCATGATGAGTCAACTGTTTTATACAGCACATTAAAATTGGGTATTTCTGAAGTCCACTATGTTCTGTTCTGTGTAGTACAGCTTGCATATCATGCCTATGTTGTACAAGACATAAGCTTTGTTTCCTTAAAAAGTTGGAGGATTAGAATAACTTATTTTGCTTGTGTTTTTCTCACGATAAATTGATATTATTAATTTTTGGAATGTTAATAAAAACAAATTTTTAAGAGACATAATTTAAAAAAAAAAATTATTTATAATTTTAAAATTTGAAATTCAAGATTTGACTAACTTGTAGTAGGGAAGACAACAGTTTTTAAGTTCTATTAAATTTATGAAATTTAAGGATATATATAAGTTATATACATCATATTAAGAAGGTATTTGTGAAATTTATTTATAAAAAAATATATTTGTATTCATCAAGGTTCTGAAAAGATTTTTTCATTTCTTAGTGGATTTAAGAAAATCTTCATGGTATTTAAAAATGAAAAAAATTATAATATTGTAATAGTAAATTTGGTATATTTGTTTTAAAAATTTCTTATAATAATATATTAAAGATTATTTTAAATAGTGGTTAAGATGAAAAATATATATTATAATGATGAAATTTGTATTGTATTATATTTATTTTGAAAAAAGTGTTTGATATGTATAACTATATTGAGAAATAGTATACTCTTGTATATGAGTCTTTTATCTATTTCACACATCTCTATGCACTTACCTCCTATTTCATCCTTATGCTCATACATTGTTATATATTTGTTGTATTCATATATTTAACTACACTTATTTGCATGCACTTTCTTCGATCCACATGCTTACCACCTTGATGCTTTGGTCTTGGGTCAAGATTGTGGTTGTTGGGCTAATTCATGTCTTAGACTTCTGATCCTTCTAAATTTTCATTTTGATCCATTCAAAATTTAATTGAAAATTTGCAACTCTTGCTAAACCTTTTCTCTCTAAAGGCCTAACTAAATATAAATCTATGTGATTTAAAGGTTTTCAATGCTTTCATTTACTCATCCTTGATTCTTCTTGTTGCTATACTTGCATATTTTTCACATTTTAATTGGTGTACTTGAAAGAATCTAGTTTTGCACTAGTATTCCTAGGAATATATGTATGCTTGATGAGCGTTGTTTTCAATCTTATATGCACTTTTTCATGGGTTGACCTAGGAGAATATGCTCCCTTGTAACATAATAGTAGACCAACCAAATTATTCTTACATAGTAGTAGTCCTTAGATATTAGAAAAAAATAAAGACAAAAGGGACTAAGAGAGGTGTATTGAGCAAGTAGAAAATCAGAATTTTATAGATTAATATATCAAATCCACATGTAGAAGACATATCTTGATTGATTGAGAACTCAACCCTAAACCTGATACTCAACTTTATAAAGAAGAAGAAGAATATGCTAATATTGAAAAGACTATCAAATGCAAATTACTTGTTCAAGATTTCCGAACACATCAATTCAAATCTACATTAAATATCATAAACCTATATATACAAATAATCTTAATTACTTTCATAAAATAATTGTTACAATTATCTAAATTGTCAATTCCTACTACTATTAATTAATCTAAATTAAAGATACTTATATATACATCTTAACAAATAAATCTAAATTTAAAGAGAGATTATTTTCCTTTACAAATATATAAATTTGGTTTAATGTGTACTAAGTAATCATTTATGCACTCAAAATAATCGTGCTTGCTTTAATCTTCAATGTTGTAAATTAAATTAAAACCTAAAACCACCTCTTCAAAATTCAAAATATCTCTTTAGAATTCATCACATAAAGGCCAATGCCATTGCTTATCTCCAAGTCCATATAAAACAATTACAATTATACTTGCACAAAGAAAACATAACTAACTAGCACTTGCACTAGAAGGGGTGCAAGGTTACGTTGATAGAAAAATATAACACCATGTTTCCCTTTGTGATGAATCTCGCTTTGTAGGAGAGAAAAACATAAGACATTTAACATAAAGGAGGGGTAAATTTTTTGTTAAAACAAGAAGTGCAAAGCAAGGGCATTACATAGCCCTATCAAGATCCACCAAGTGATCCAACTGTTGAGACAAATTCAGGGGTATGGTCCACCAAATTTTAATCATGAATATGATCAGAAGCCCATTTAGCCAAACAATCAGCTACAACATTCCATTCCTTCCATTCTCTAGGAATATGAGTGAAAGTAACACACTCCAAAGAAGCACAAAGGTTAAGAATTTGTTCAACAATCAAATCCAAATGCTACCTAACATGCTCTAAATGTTGCCTATTCAACAAGTTCACCACAACTTGGGAATTAAACTCACAAATGATCTTGCGCCACCCCAATTGACTTCCATGCTCCATAGTTGATAAAATGGTTTGAGCCTCCATGTCTCGACCAACACGACCAATTCTTGCATGACCTGGGTATCCTCAAGAAGACCTGTCTATGTTGATTTTTAAGACTCCCTGAGGTGGAGGAGACCATCTCCCCTCCCTAATCACCTTAGGGGTAGGATGTTTACATATATTATACATAAGTTGTCATTGCAGAGGAGGAAGATGAAGACGATTACAACAACCAACATCACAGGGATCCACTGAAGCAGTCATATCACACTTAGCCGCAACAGTCTCTCCCACAGAATGCAGAATTTTCCACGACAAGTGAGGGGCCAACAACATCACATCCTGAAAAATCTGATGATTCCTCTCCAACCAAATATTCAATTAACATTTCACAAGAAATTGACGTGTTACCTGTTTGAGTTGTGTCTATAGAACAAGTCCATTTTGCATGTGAACTAATGGTGTTTGATTGTCCACAAGCAATTCTTAGCAATCCCCAATTAAATATAGATAATCTCTATCAGTTGAGCTTGAGATGTACAGGTTCAACGGTGTGATATTTGTGGTATTTGTTCCTCATTGGCAGATTTGGTTTTAGCTGTTGCCAATATTCAGGGTTCCTATTGAAATGAACTCTATGATGCAAGAGGTATTTCTGGATTGTAACAGTGGTGGAAAAAATCAATAATCTCTAAGATTGAGGAGAGAATGATATGATAGTTTCCTTTATTTGGTAGGTAATTTTAAAGCCCATGACAAAGCCTGTGGTGTTGAGCTTCTGAGCATTGTAATTCTATGCTACATAAACTCCAAAGTCTAAACTAAGTGTTTGATACAAAGCAGATATTGTTTTGTTTTATGCCAGTCACTTGCTCCCGCTAAGAAAATTAGAATTGGAGAAATTATGAAGGCACAATTTAAAAAAGAAAAATAATTTAATCTACAAACATCCTCTCCTTTTCTGACGAATCTCTCTTCTTTCAGAAACATGTGCATGTGTCAACTATCACAATATTCTCTCCATTTTCTCCAGGCCGATATCGACCAAGTTCGACACCCAAAGGTGGCGCCTCATGAGCCAAGCTGAGACACCTTTGATTTACTGTTGGTCATCCCGTGAGTGCTCCACGTCTCTGGTGTAGTATCGCAAATGGTGTTCTGGGAGTCAATGAGCTCTACGTGTGAATTATGGAGGTCTAAATCCAACACATTTCTGTGGCTCTGCCACAATCCAATCGATCAATAGCTCCCCATCCTCGATTACTACAATGAAGATATTGTAAATTTATATGCATTTATGGCAAAAAGATATTGTAGATTTCATCATTTATCGCAGAGATATGTATTAGATTATTACTTTCTCTGGCAAACAATCTGGTTTCCCTGTCAGATGAAAGAGGTCAAACAATCTGGTTTGGAGCATGAGTCAGGTTTAGGCACAAGTTCATGCAATACATAGGCACAAAGTTCATACAATAAATAGTCTATCAATTAATTAATGAATTGTTACAATGAAAGAATTAAAGTTGAATTTATTGTCAATTAATCAAAATGATTCAATTTGAATTTTGTTTTTTTATTTCTATAAAAGATCAAATATTAATTGAGTTGGAGGACACATAAAAATGATAAAAAATACTATACATAAAAATACTCTTTATAAAAAATAGTTTTATTGAAAAAATAATTCAAATATATGACTTGCTGTTTGATTATTAAAGAATCTTTTGACAACTCTTCAACAATAAAATTGATATCAATTCATAATAAAATTGGTTAATAAAATTAAACTTGTAAAGATTAATTCAAAATAGGTTGCCTGAATTATTAATAAACAAGACCTTATAAAATTACTCAAGGGTCAAAGCTTGCTTTTGTGGAATTTTTAAAATGATAAAGAAGGATTTGAAATATCTTTAACAATCAATTGATATTCGCTACAAAAATCATCCTTGTTTATAATCAACCCAGAAAAAAGCTTGTTCATATGCCCCCAACTCTCTACATAAAACTTGTCCAACTCCTGTTGGATACTCTCTTCACCAGAGAACACCAAACTCCTCATCTCCTCAGTTGCCTTACAAATCCTCTCTCTAAAATACTCTTTTATCCTTCTACTCTCACCTTCACTTGCATTAACCCAACTACCAGTAGCAAAAAAAACAGTTGGGAAGTGCATGCCTATGAAGAATACTTTATGGGTATGGTTTCTATTATAGTGGTGCTCTTGAAGGAGCCATTCTTTGCCTTGTGGGGGTAACAAAACATAGAGTCTCAGATGCATCTCAGGGTTTCCACACCTAAACAGATGCTCCTTTTTATTGGGATCCATCAACCACATTGCACAAGCGAATTGAGAGTCTCCATCATTTTGGCATTTGTCTAACTCTTCGTAAATTGCGTCAATCATGGTCTCATAAATGGGATTGGATTTGGAATTCCTGGGCAAATATGAAACATCTGCCCAGCCTTTTGCTGCTAGAAAGTCTTTAGCTTTTGCCCATTCTGAATAAGGCTGATTGTAAGGAGTTCTCTCCCTGGTTTTTTCGTAGGCTTTGTAGACATTTTTCCAGAACTCATCGTGTTTGTCTTGTACATAGTTGCATGAAATTTTATAGCCAAGATAATAGAATTGAAACATCTTGCCTGATTGTGCAACACTGCCGGAAACCTTGGAAAAAATTTACAGAATGATGGTGAATAATTTTTTCTTGTTTTGGTGGGATGTTCAGTGGAGAAGAATATTAATGGCTTTATAGCGATGGCCTCTGGATGATTATGTCTGGTCGGCTGGTTTAGTTGAGTGAGTCAAATACAGCTCGATTCAGGGAATATCATGAACTCTCTATTCGTAGAATATTTCTTTATTTTTGACATTATTGATTAAAAATTGAAAATAAAAATTTAAATCAATTTATTTAAAATTAAGTTAGTTTTGGTGCTTTATGGGTTAGTAGAGTTAATTCTAGCAGTTTCTTAATTTGATTGGCTAAATGATTATTTATTTTTTGGATTGAAATTTAATGGTGCCTCTAAAGGCAATCTCAAAAAATTAAGGATGAGGTGCATTATTAGAGATGACCTTGGAAATCTGGTTAGGTGATTTTGTATAGATCCAAGAGCATTTGGGTGGCCTGTGTAGAGCCAATAGTGGAAAATATCATAAATCGAATTTTTGGTATTTTTAACATTTTTGTAAATCATATTTTTGGAGGCTTTTAGAGCAAAATTTGGCTTAAGGACTTCCATCAATTCCTTGAAATGGATTGTTGAAGGCATACTTTTCAAGGAACTCAAACTAGATCTCTTGGAGATCTTTCCAAGTGTATAAAGAAGTCCAATTTTTTCCCAATGACCTATGAGTTATGACCCCACCAAGTTGAGGTACCAAATCACATGTTTTGCAGGCTTATTGGTCATTTTATCCACTATCGTCAATTAATGTCTCGTCCTTCCATTAGAATAGTGGTGTAATCTGGGTTGATTGTGTTGGTGGTGCCAGTGAATCACTGATTGCAGCAAATTATCTGAGTAAATAAGCCATCAAAATCATGCAATCAAGTGATTGGTGGAGATAAAAAATATTTTGCATTTAGTTGTGTCCTTCATAGGAATACTTAATTCCTTCTTGGAGAACCAAATGTTATTATAGTGAAGTAAATTGAGCTATCAATTTTCTTGCTAATTCTTTTATAAACTTTGATGAGGATAACATTATTGACAATTGTTAGGAAAAGTATGCACAAACCCCTTTGCAATTAAACCACATTAAAAATAATTATTAAGCATTGCAAGCATTTGCACACTAATCTTTCAAGGAGATTAAAACACAGTAATTAGATCTATGAAAAAATAGTAGCATTTTGGCATGCAAATAACCCTTAAAAATATTTAGAGAGATAAAATAAAAATGAGCTACAAACATCAATTATGTCTTTGTTGGATTAGTTAAAAAATAAAAAACAAAAAGCTTTGGAAACCTGAGAAAAAACTATACAAGGATGGTAGTGCATGTGTGAGAGAGGGCATAGAAGGGAATGCGACTTGCATTAGTAGGAGCCCCTGAATGGAGGGCTATCAGGTTCTTTTCACCCCATCGGTACTCTCCTAGTACCCTTTCTTAATATCCTTGGCTAGCTTTGGATGGGATATTCATTGCATTTTGTGTTTTATTTTGTTAACACCATTAAATAGCGTTACCCAGGGATGCATCCTCGGGTCTAAATCCCCCCATCCCCATCCCATAAATGTCCTGGGGACAGGAAACGACAACAATGTACCATGCTTTTTTTATTTTGATTTTCATATCGTAATTGAAAAAAAAACCATACTAGCAATGAATTCCTAACACAAATGTCATATGCTAATTTTCTATAATGTATATATGCATGCTTTGTCCATGTTTTCATATGAATATTTAAAGTTTCCTGATACATTTTGAATATTTTTATATTTTATATAGTTGTCCCCCCCGTCGCTAAATTTGGTATGAAAAATTGGAAACTTGGGGACTCGTTCCACCATCCCCTACTATCCTCGTCTCAGAAACTTGGGGTAACATTGCCATTAAATGATATTGTTTTGGGGATCTGTGCCACATCCATTTTTCAAATCTTAAAACCATTTTGTTGAACATTCCTCCAAAATAATGGAGGGTGGGTGGATAGGGGGTAAGTGCGGGCAAGCCCCCAATAAACTTGATAGTGCCAAGAATGCCTTTGTTAATAGAAAAGAGAAATTGTTTCGTGACATTCTCATTGGGGCTGCAATGGACACTCCAAAGGAGGCCGAGTTCAATCAAGTTAACAAAGGAGAATGCTATGAAGAGAGGTAGGGTGATGGAGGAAAAGGTAAGTACTCCCCTCTCGACCCTTGGAAAATTTTAATCTCCCCCAACACAAAAATGTTGGGTACTATTAATAGTGAAGAAAATAGGTTAAAAAGTGATAGTATATTGTAAACAAGTTACATCAAGAAGAATTTTGGATGAGTGGTTTCAAAAAATTTGGCAAAAAAACTAGGATTTTATTTTTCATTATGTGGAATGATATATAAAAGACTTTTCCTAGTTTTCTTCAAAGACAATATTATCCAAAAAAATATTTTGACTAGACAGTATTGGACTATAGGAAATGTTATCTTTAGGGCCATATCATGGTCCCCAAAATTAATTAAATAAGTTCTTTCCCTCTCATATCTGAGATGGGTGGCTGTGAAAAATTACTCCACCCCAATTGTGGAGCTTCTTGTCATAATTGTTTGCTCAAATGGGAAAAGTATTGAGAATGGAACAAACCAATACCACTATTTTATGTATGGACACAAGGATGTTAATTTTGCGAATACCTGAGATTGACATTCTAAAAGAAATTAATATTGAAATAAGTGAAACATTGTTTACTTGTGGAATTGAGATCCTCAATGGCCTTAATGCTTCTTTCCTTTGCAAAAAAGAAGACCATCAAAGGAGAAACTGCCCCATAATAAAAAAGATCAGTGAGAGCCCTAGAGTCACACAAAAAGTCCCTAATAATGGAGGTCAAAATACCCTTATTGAGAATAATCTGGCTCCTAATAATACAAGAAAGAATAATGAAATCTTGATTGGTGAAAACCCTAATGGTAAAAAATGGAAAGAAAAATAAAAGAGAACAATTGTGGTAGGTTAGACCTTAACCTATAAGCAAAGTGTGATCAAACCTCTATGCATAAAGAGAATAATTTTGATCTCAGAGAGGGTGGGGATATAGCCTCTTTGTTGAAACATGTTTCCATTACACCAAAAGATCAACCTATTAACGCCTAATACAAATGCCAGATATAAAGAAAATCCACGAGAGGCAGTTAGTCCATGTCTCGAATCCGAAGGGAGATGCTAATGATAATTAGTCCAACAATCCCCCTCTCAGCATCACCTGAGGGGATTTGAACCCATGACTGTGGCTCTGATACTATTTGTTGGAACACGTTTGCCATTGGACCAAAATATTGACCTATTAACGCCTAATACAAACACTACAGATAAATAGATCCACGGGAGGCAGTTAGTCCAAGTCTCAAATTTGAAGGGAGATGCTAACGATTAGTCCAACACTCTTCTTCTCCCAAAAATGAAATTAAAACTAATGGGATGAGCCCTAATAAGCATT